>PKML01057341.1:113217-146211 GCA_002933935.1 Eutrema yunnanense | reverse complement strand
AGTATATAGATTAAGACCATGAGAATGCATTTCGAATCTCTAGGTGAGACAATTAATGTTCAAATTAGGTTCAAATAAATAGAGTTGGAATCAAGTCACAACGAGCTTCATCCTAATCAAAGACATTCAAGCCAAGAGATCAAAGCATGGATTTTCCAAATTTTCAAAGCGGTTCAAGCATCATGACATGATTAACAAGGGCAATGTTTTCAAACTTCAAGTGCTTAATCATTGTCTCCTATGCATATGAATGCATCCTATATGCTTCTAGACACAATCCTATTAAAAATGAAGAAAGGAAAGATAAATCCTAAATGAGCAAAATGTTTTTCGTTTTTNTTTTTAAAAAAAAAAGTTAGATATATATACATGCAAATGCAAAAACGAAAATAAAAAGAAATAGATAAAACTCAAACACAAATAGAACTCAGATTAGTACTCCCCCCGGACTTGATTTACACCGTCTCGGTGTATCACGAGTTCGAGAGGTAACAAAAGTTCATAAATAAAAACGCAAAAAATAAAAGTGTTCAAGAGTTGGAAAAACTCACTAAATTTGATCTTGTTTTGCTTTCTCTTCAGGATGTGCTTGGGCCTGCGTCATGCTCTGTGGCGCGCTCGGTAGGTGCATCGTCCATCTCTTCATCGTCATCATCGTCCGAGGAGACGTAGTTAGGCGGTTGAAGTTTCTTGACCTTGCGGAAAAGTTTGGCGAATAGCTTCTTTTGTGCCGCGTTGATCTTCCGCTGCATCTCGTTGATCCGCCTTTGCATTTTGTAGGCTTGATGGACGATCTTTTCCCTCTTGGTCCTCGGGTTGAAGTCGATCTCGGGAAGTTCGTCGTTGATGTTCCCGTATAGATCATCGCCCGTTTCATCATCCACCGGGTTCCCTTCTTCTTCGACGGGTTGCTCTTGCTCCGGTTGTTGCTGCTACTCCTCGCCTTGGGCGATGGCATCGAGATACTCGTCTTCTCGCAGCCTGAACGCAACGTTGTCCAGCCCCAACAAGGTGGTCCGTGCGGTGTTGGGAAGCTGGAATGTTCGAATCTCCTTGTTCTCATCGTACAGCTTGTACGCGTTGCCTCTTCCCGCCTTCAAGAATCTGTTCTTGATGAGATAGTTGCGGTCGAGGTAGTTGCGTTCTTCGTTCGGTGCATAGCGACGAAGGTCTACTCCTGCCTTTTCTAGGAGCGGTGTAAGGAACCCTCCTAGCCATAGGTGATGGATCTTTGCTCTCCTAGACCAGCCCCTAAGACTTACGAGTCGTGCCGCTAGGAGACTCCCGTAGTTCACGTTATCACCCAACTCGTCTTCAATGGGATCTCCGTCGCCATACCTCAACATTCCCTTGATCCCTTGGTGGACCAAGCACAACTCCTCCAGCAAAACCGCTCCGGTCCCATGTCTTGCATAGATGGTGTTTGCAAACAGCTTGCAAACATACCGGATGACCGGGTTCCGCACACACGTCACCTTCGCGCTGTGACTAGAGTAGAAACCTTCCGCAACGGTGTTCCACACTGAATTCGCAGCATGCAAGACCGGGAACTGAACTTGGTTCTTCTTCGGAAACCCGTACACCTCGCATATGTCAAAGATGGACGACGCATACTCCTTGTCATCCACCTTGAATTTAAGCATCCCGTCTTGTGCTATCTTCTCCTTAGGATCCTTGTAATCAACCGTTGCGGTTGCCAATAGCTGGCGGACTGGAACCTCAAAAGTGGGTGCATCCATCCTCATCAAGACACCCATGCCGATAGAGTCTAAAAAGGTGCTCACGTCATCCAAAAGACCCAAATTCTCCAACACCCTTTTATCCGGAAATCGCGTTGAGTTCATCTTGAATTTCTCGAACCCCTGCAGTGCTTTCTTTTCCGGATCTGACCATACGACAGCTTGTCGTTCCGTTGGTTCGCTAGCACTTGCTTTCCTCGATCTTTTGGCCGTTGCTTTTTTCGCTTTAGATGCCATTTCCTACAAAATATATTTGGAAGTTAAGAACACGTCACATTCCAATCAAGCAAACAATCCCAATCAATAAGAACATAGAGTATAATTCACAAAAATTTAGAATTCACCAATTTCACATATCCACAAATATTCCAATAAAAATCCAATAGCCCGGTAATTGTGAATCCATGGTGAATCAAAATTATTGTAATTATTTATGCAGTTCAAATGAATCAATTTCAATCAAAATCCCCAAAATTTCAACAAATCTCGGAATTTACTATTCACGCTCAAGAACACCAAAATTTTTCCACTCAAAATCCATGATTCGTTCTCTAATCTAGGTTTTCCAGTGTCTAACCATCCTAGAACTAGCATTTGACAGTAAAACCCATAGCAATTTTGGTCTAGTTCATGAGAATTTGAAAAGTTTCAAACCTTTGAAAAATCCATGGAGATTAAAGATTTGAAGTTGTTTACCTTGAGAAATTGATGGTGGTTGATTGAAATCCTCTTGGAATGGGATTGGGTTCGAAAAACGAGTGAGATGGGTAAAGATTTGAGTGAAATCGGTTCAAAATCGAGAGAGTTCTCTCAAAATCCCCTTTTTTTATGATTTGAAAAGAAGAAGTGAGGGAGAGAGAGAAGGTCGCGAAGGAAGAAGAAGAAATCACTTACCTGGTGTCGCGATCGGTTATAACCGATCGATAAAACCGATCGATGAAACCGATCGATGGGAGCAGATTTTTCGTCGTAACAGGTCGCTACTTCGTAACTGATCGGCATAACCGATCGAGGCAAATTACGATCGGTTATGACCGATCGCCAAGACCGATCGAGGCGAATTTCGATCGGTTATGACCGATCGCCAAGACCGATCGATCCGACCTGATTTTTCATCGTGACTGGTCACTATTTCGCAACCGATCGGCATAACCGATCGAGGCAAATTTCGATCGGTTATGACCGATCGGTAAGACCGATCGAGCCTGTCCTTTTTTGTCAATTTTCTTCCTTGATCCCGGACGTTCTCCAGCTAATCCCGACGTCTTGTAACACTGAAAACACACAAAACAAAGATAAATTCAAACCTAAATCACACATATGAACATATTTACAAAGGATAACATGGGATTGCCTCCCAAGTGCGCTTGTTTTAAGTCGCTAAGCTTGACTTTGTTAACGCCCTATGCGTTTTGGGGTTCGGAAAGAGGAACCGTGGCTTGTTCCTCGATCTTGATGTCTGCCAAGTACGGCTTGCAGCGCTGTCCATTCACCGTAAAATCTTCTCCGGAATCGTTGCACAATTCTACCGTCCCGTAGGGATAGACTTCCTTGATCGTAAACGGTCCCGACCATCTCGATTTCAGCTTCCCGGGAAACAACCTCAACCTTGAGGTGAACAGCAGGACTTGGTCCCCGGTTTTGAATTCTCTCTTCAAAATCTTTTTGTCGTGAAAGGTCTTTGTCCGTTCCTTATAAATCCTCGAGCTCTCATAAGCTCCTTGCCGGATTTCCTCAAGCTCCTCCAACTGCACCAAACGCTTCTCGGAGGCAGATTTGACGTCAAAGTTGAGTAGTTTAGTTGCCCACAACGCCTTGTACTCCATCTCCATAGGTAGGTGGCAAGATTTTCCGTAAATCAGATTGAACGGGGTCGTTCCAATCGGAGTTTTGTAAGCGGTTCGATATGCCCATAGAGCATCGTCTAGCTTGGTGGACCAATCTTTCCTTGTTTTCCCAACCGTCTTCTCCAGAATTTCTTTGATTTGACGGTTCGATACTTCAACCTGACCAGATGTTTGAGGATGATAAGGTGTAGCCACCTTATGCTTAACGCCATGTCTCTTCAAGAGTCCCTCAAACACTTTGTTGATGAAATGGCTTCCGCCATCGCTTATCACCACACGTGGAACTCCAAACCTTGGAAATATGATGCTTTTAAACAGTTTCACCACGATCTTAGCATCATTTGTTGGACTTGCTATGGCTTCCACCCATTTCGACACATAGTCAACCGCTACAAGGATGTATTGGTTGCCATACGAGGACGGGAATGGTCCCATGAAATCTATGCCCCACACGTCAAACACTTCCACTTCAAGTATCGGGTTTTGAGGCATCTCGTTCCTCTTGCTTATATTGCCCTTCCTTTGGCATGCATCGCATTTAGATACGAAATCATAAGCATCCTTGAACATTGTAGGCCACCAAAATCCAGCTTGTAGAGCCTTTTGGACCGTCTTGAACGTTGCAAAATGTCCTCCATAATCCGATCCGTGACAGCTAAACAGAATTCCGGGAGTGTCCTCTTCCGAAATGCATCTCCTATAGAGCCCATCGTTGTAACGCCTATAGAGATAAGGCTCGTCCCAAAAGTAATGTCGAACATCTTTGTAAAACTTCTTCTTCGAGTAGCCTTGGAGATTTGGTGGTTCTTTCTCAATTGTCAAGAAGTTGACAAAATCTACATACCAAGGCGAGCTATCCTCCATGGTGTTTGTCGACAGCATTTCTTTCATCATAGAATCCGCCACGTGCAAGATTCGAATCAGGTTCACTTGTTCTTCGGGTAATGAGTCATCGATGGGGATTGCTTCCTCGTTTCTCATTCTCGACAAATGATCAGCTACTCCATTTTCAATCCCCTTTTTGTCTTTGATTTCAAGGTCGAACTCTTGTAGAAGAAGAATCCACCTTAACAATCTCGGTTTGGCATCTTTCTTAGCCAACAAGTATCTCAACGCAGCATGGTCGGTGTGTACAATGACTTTCGAACCCACCAAGTAAGATCGGAACTTCTCGAAGGAATAGACAATCGCCAATAGTTCCTTCTCCGTTGTTGCATATTTCATTTGAGCATCGTCTAGAGTCCGACTCGCGTAATAGATCACATGGAGCTTTTTATCCTTCTTCTGTCCCAATACAGCTCCGACAGCATAGTCACTTGCATCGCACATCACTTCAAACGGCAAGCTCCAATCCGGTGGCTGTACAATCGGTGCACTCACCAAGGCACTTTTCAGCGTCACAAAAGCTTCGTGGCATTCTTCATCGAAGACAAAGTCAGCATCCTTGCATAAAAGCCTTGTGAGTGGTCTTGCGATTTTTGAGAAATTCTTTATGAACCTCCTGTAAAACCCAGCATGTCCCAAGAAGTTTCGGATTCCCTTGACCGTTGATGGAGGTTCTAAAGTCATCATAACCTCAATCTTTGCCTTGTCGACTTCGATCCCAATTTCAGAAATGCGGTGCCCGAGAACAATTCCGTTCTTCACCATGAAATGGCACTTTTCCCAATTCAGAACGAGATTTGTGTCTTCACATCTTTTGAGCACCCTGCACAAATTAGAAAGACAACCACCGAACGAAGAACCATATACAGAGAAGTCATCCATAAACACTTCCATTATATCCTCAATATAATCCGAGAAGATGGACATCATGCACCTTTGAAAAGTCGCGGGTGCATTACACAAGCCAAAAGGCATCCTTCGATAAGCAAAGGTACCATATGGGCAAGTGAAAGTCGTCTTCTCTTGGTCACTCGGGTGAATTGGTATTTGAAAGAAACCCGAGTAACCATCGAGGAAGCAATAATATGAATGATTTGCAAGTCTTTCAAGCATTTGATCAATGAATGGCAAAGGAAAATGATCTTTCCTAGTTGAGGAATTCAATTTTCTATAGTCAATGCAAACTCTATGGCCTGTGATGGTTCTAGTTGGGATCAATTGGTCTTTTTCATTTTTGATTACGGTCATTCCTCCTTTCTTTGGAACTACATGAATCGGGAATATCCAAGTACTATCCGAAATCGGATATATCACTCCCGCTTCAAGTAGTTTCAAAATTTCCTTTTTTACTACTTCTTTCAAGTTTGGGTTCAACCGTCTTTGGTGTTCAATTGAAGCTTTAGATTCATCCTCTAAATGAATTCTATGCATGCACAATGACGGAGAGATTCCTTTTATATCCTTCAGAGAATATCCTATAGCCTTTCTATACTTTTTCAATTCAGTCAAAAGCATAGATGTTTCCTCGTCACTCAATGCATCACTTATGATTACAGGATATGAAGAGTTCGGTCCAAGAAACGCGTACCTTAGACCGTTGGGCAGTGGTTTGAGCTGAAGTTGTGGAGCATCAAGTTCGCTCCAATCATCCTCCACACTAGACTTACCATTGCTAGTGTCTACTTTTTCCTTGGCTCCCACGCTTTCGCCTATCTCAGAGAAGTATGCTTCTTTATTCCACGGCTGATGAGAGTCCAGAATTCTCTCATATTCGATCGCTTCTTCGTTCACAAGCTTACACTCTTCGCTATTTTGTGTAAGGGCAACTTCTAGGGCGTCTTCCATGCTCAACTCCATCAAGTACTCATCAACCATCTCATCCAAGGTCTCTATGTAGAAAACCCTTCCTTCTATGGTTGGTTTCTTCATCACCTCCATTATGTTGAATTTCAGAACGAGATCTCCCAAGTGCAGATCGATCATGCCCTTCTTCACGTCAATGATGGCACCCGCAGTTGCTAAGAAAGGTCTTCCCAAGATTATGGGATCCGATGGTTCTTCATCCATCTCTAGCACCACGAAATCCGTAGGGATAATACTGTCCCCAACTTTCAACGGCAAATCTTCAAGAATCCCGATTGGAAAACGGATTGTTCTATCCGCTAAGACTAGCGAAATTCTGGTCTTCTTGAAGTTTGTGTATCCCAGCCTCTTAGAAACCGTCAATGGCATGAGGCTCACGCTCGCACCAAGATCAACCAAACATTTTCCAAAGGACATAGGTCCTAGTGTGCAAGGTAGAGTGAAACTGCCCGGATCTTTAAGCTTCTTAGGCAAATTGTTTTGGATTATGGCGCTACATTCATGGTTAATCTCTACCATGGCCTCTTCAAGCTGCCTTCTTTTGGTCATAACGTCCTTGAGTAGCTTGTTGTATGTTGGGCACTCGAGCATAAGATCAGCAAACGGTATAGTAACTTGAACCGTTTTCATGATCTTCTTGAATTTCTCGAATTGTTTGTCCATGATTTGCCTCTTGAACCTTCCGGGAAACGGGATTTTTGGTTCGTACGGTGGAAGAATGAAATCCACTTTCTTCTTAATGATTCCAGATGATTCACCTTCATTCTTCTTCTTTGAATCCTCAGAGATCGGATCATTCGAAACATCATTTCCGTCATTTTGGTCTGCGATCGGTCTTCGCGATCGGTTTGTAACCGATCCGGACTGGCCATTTTTGTCTCGTAACAGGTCGCTGTTTGGTAACCGATCGCGGAAACCGATTTCATCAAATTCCGATCGGTTATAACCGATCGGCAAGACCGATCCAGGGCTCTGATTTTGTGGATTTTCAACTACTTCTTCGAATCCATCCTGACTTGGTTCCTTTGGTCCTACCACAACTTGTTCCATTGTTGGTAGCTCAGTACCACTCTTCAAGGTGATCGCTTGGCAGTATTCTTTCGGATTCATCTCCGGTTTTCCGGGCAAAACTCCGCTCGGTCCTTTAGATGTCGAGGCTACTTGAGCGATCTGGTTATCTAGACCTTTAACGTGTTTCGATAGGTTCTCAAACTTGGCATTCAGATCCATGTAGACACCGTCGACCTTGTTGCTGATGTCTATCATCTTCTTTGTAAGTTCAACTTGCCCTTCCAAGATTTGTTTGAGCATGCTTTGCACATCACCTTGTGTTTCCTTGGTCGGTGCATTTTCTTGGTTTGGGAAGTTGCTTGGCTTCGGTTGATAGCCTTGCTGGTAGTTTGAAGTGTAGACTCTTTGGCTTCCTTGATTCGGTTGAAAGTTCCCTTGGTTTCCTTGGAAACCGCTTTGGTTAGATTTGAAGCCTCCTTGATTGAATGTTTTGGGCTGAAACCCCTGCTGGTTTTGTGTAGGGTAGATCTGATCTTGAGGGTTCTCCACGTTGTTGCTTCGATAGGACAAGTTGGGATGATTCCGATAATTTTGGTTGAACCCTCCTCGGTTCCCTTGGTAACCTCCTTGGTTCCCAATGTAGTTCACTTCGTTTTGAAGCTCTTCATTCCCCTCTTGTCCTACGTCTTGGTATCCTCCTTGGGCTCCATACTCTCCCACGTAGTTGACTGATCTTTGGCTCACAAGCAGAACCTTGTCCAGCTTATCACTCAAGTCCTTGAACCTTTGATCGTCATACCTTGCATCTCTCACCGCTCGATCATAATCACCTCCATAGCCTTGGTCGCTTTGAGCTAGATTCTCAACAAGTATTTCTCCATTAATAACGTCTTGGCTAGCAAAACTCCCATTGCTTGCCGTGTTCAAGGCCAGTTAGTATTTTTCAAGAACACCTCGGTGCAAGATTCCGAGAAGTGCTTCTTTTGATACTCCGTGGTGAGGGCAGGCTCTTGTGTACCCCTTCAGTCTCTCCCATGCTTCATAAAACGATTCATTTGCTCCTTGTTTGAAGCTTGTGATGTCGTTTCTCAGCTTTGCGGTCTTTTGTCTTGAGAAAAACTTTGCTAGGAATTGCTTCTTGCATTCCTCCCAAGTCGGTATGGTGGTAGTAATCACTCCTTTCTCCCATTGAGCAGCCTTGTCTCCCAAAGAGAATGGGAATAGAGTCAGCTTAACCACGTCCTCCGGGATTCCGTTCATCTTAACAGTCCCACACAAGCGGTCAAATTGATCGATGTGATCAATCGGATTCTCCATTGGCAGGCCGTGGAACATGGCGTTTTGCACCATGTTGATAAGGCTCGACTTTATTTCGAAGTTGTTGTTGACAAACGGCGGTGGCCTTATCCCAGTTAGAACCCCTTGTGTAGTAGGTTCATCGAATGCTCCAATCCTTTGTGGCTGTCTAGGAGCATGGACAGGCTGCCTCGGGTTTACGCCTACTCCTTGGACTTCGTCCTGCTGTGGGTTCTCTCCTTGGGGAGGAGGATCAATTTGCTGAGCGTCCATACCTAATCGTCTAATGTGCTCGGCACGTTCCCTGGTTGCTCTTTGATTATCTCTTTCGAATCTCCGAATGTCTTGCACAAGTGGTTGTAAGTTCTCTTGCCCTTGACTTCTCGTGTGCATAAACCTTCAAAAACAGAGAAAACAAAACATGGCGGTTTAGTAACAAGTAAAGAAAAACACTTAGACTTGGTAGATTCCAAATCCTAATGGCTATTGCTAACTTCCCCGGCAACGGCGCCAAATTGATACACGTGTTTTCAATCACATCAATTACCCTAATGTTAACACTACCGCAATCATAACGGTATGTCGTTGTTGTACTTAAGGATCGAATCCACAGGGAAATAAGAACAACACAATAAGAATACAAGAAACTAATCAAGCTAAGCTAAACGTTTTTGTTGGTTTTTGTCTAACGAACTAATTACGGTAAAACTAAAAGTAAAGAAAAAAACAGAGAATGAGAAAAATACAGGACACTTGAAATGATCAAAGCTAAATTTAAAGATATAAATTCAAGAACGACAAGACACCTAACGCGATTTAACTCAAGAAGACGAAGATATGGATCGTAGGATATGGTATGCGATTTCGAGTATTCGATGATTTTCTAATGATGTTTCTAATCACTCATTGAGCTTATTCTAAGGCAAGGAACACTTTCAAATAGCTTAACTCACTCTCATGATGCTAAACCCTTCATCGATAATTCAAATTAGCTAATCTCTCAATTGCAACCGATTTATCGACAAGCATAAAACTTAAGTCCTTTTAAGCCAATTAATGATTCTTAGTCACGACTCTCGCCTTGCTAAGCATCAAAAACATGAATAGAAATCTTCTAGACAGTTACTAAACCTCTCTCAAGTGTAATCTGTCCATGTTCTAGAAATTGAGTAGCTAGTTCAATCCTAGCTTTAAGACCACTTCTAGTCATGAGAACCTTTGTAGTTTCATTCTAAACATCAAAAGATCATCATCTATTCCTCTAAATCAACCAATCCCACAATCCATAAATAAACTACTCACACATGGTCAAAACAGAAAACGAAATTGAACAAAAGCAAGACATAGCAAAAATAAGAAGATTGATGGAAATAGTTTAAGAAAATCTTCACTAGATTGTTGTAGATCTTGAATCTTTCATACAAAAACAAGAGAGAAGAGAAGAGAAGTAGTTGGCTTAGAACAGTAAAAAGTAGCCCAGATTGTTCATATTCTCGTGCCCAGAGTTAATAAGAAAGAGAAGAAGAAGTGTCATTTATTACAAAAGTGGTTGGTTTCCAAAGTCATGCTGAAAATCCGGATGCACTGTCGATCGGTTACGGCGATCGGTTATGATCGATCGCTGGTGGAAATCTCGATCGGTCACGGTCGATCGGTTATAACCGATCGCCTGTGTATTTTTCCGGTCCTCACGTTCCTTCTTCAATCCTTGCGGTTTCCTTCCGTCCGCGCTCATCCAAATCAGTCCCGAACACCTGAGAAAGGCTTTAACNGATGCCACACGACTCAAGCCTATCACCTCGATAGCCTACCCTCGAGTCTATCCACACAGAACTCGAGACCACCGCCAAAGGACCGGTATCGATCGATACTCGCATGGTATCGATCGATACTCCCTGCGATTCACCACAACCACCGCGAGAACTCACCCAGAACTCGCCAGGACCACACACAACACGACAATCAAGCTTAACAACACACACAAAAGCTTAATTGCTAACCTTTGGTCCCAACTCACCTTAGGAACGATGGAACGAGCTCTAGAAGACCTCTCCTCTTCTCTCAAGCCCACGCCCCAATCCAAGCTTCTCCCAAGCTCTCCTCCGAGCTTCTCACCAAGCTCGAATCCTCTTGATCTCGCAAGATCAAAGCCTCACCAAGCTTCACCAAGCTTCACCAAGCTTTTCTCTCTCTTCTCTCCTTCTCTCTCTCTCTCCCTCGACCCTTCTCAGCTTAGCTTCATCCTTATCCCCAAGGATAAGCTTTTATATCGAAAGAAGAAAGAGAAGAAGAAGAAGATAACCACGAGAAAACCCGGCTGGTATCGATCGATACTGGCCGGTATCGATCGATACTGACCCCTTCCGGACACGGGCGTTACAATTCTCCCCCACTAACTTAGATTCGTCCTCGAATCTTCGTTACCGTTCATCTCCTATGAACCGTCCATCTCCAATGAACCCTAATCGTCGCAACGATTACACCACCCTTGGCCAACCCGGCCAGCTCAAAACTCACACGAGGTCCAACACTAACCCCCGAGGTTTCCCACTCAGTCCCTATGCTTATGACACCGCGGCATCATATGTACTTATTGCTCAACACACATCCAACCCCATCACCCAAGACACCGCAGCATCTCCGAGTTCCGAGCGTCAGCCATATCCATACCTCGCAAGGTATCAACCATACCACAGTACCCAAGACACCGCAGCATCTCCGAGTTCCGGGTATCTGCCGTACCACTCCCCTCGGTAATATAACCTGACGAGTCTCGATATCCCATACCACTCAATTCTAGGCAATATATCCTCTATCCAGGACATACTCCTTATGAATCCACGGTATCACATATCACTCTAGGCTATATAAACCTCCCGAGTCTGGGTACATCGCCACTCACACTCTCAAGACCGCAGTCCTGCGAGCTATCGGCACCAGAGGAACCAGTCCTCTCAACGAGCAATAAGTCACATCTCTCTAAGCATCTCGACTGAACTACCTCCTGTGATCCGTGTAAATCCTCGCAAGGCAACACCGGCATCATCCATATCCCACACCCGGAATATCTGCCGTGCATGACCAATAACCCGGCCATCGCACCTCCCACCTGGTATCGATCGATACTAAAACCAACACCTGGTGTCGATCGATACAACCGCAGTAATAAGATCATCCATCCTATCACTCTCTCGCATTAACGTTCCTCACCCCAACGTAATGCAAAACCGTGACTCCCAAAGTCACCAGTAATAAGAACTACTCATCTTATTACACATCATAATGTAACATCGTTCTGCACAACGGCAATACAAAATGATACACCCATAGCACACAGCTATAACCGAAACTGGAACCTCTCGATGGAACTCAAGCCGCAGCTTGCTTCTGGAACCACTCGTGGAACCACGTTCCATCCTAACCTCTGGCTCCCAAGTTTCCTCCTGCACTCCGGCACAGCCCCACAGGACACGCATCATCGGAATCCTCTTCCGACGAAGCTCCTCGACCCTCCGCTCGAGAACTAGAGATCTGGCGGAATCTCAGCCAATACCTCGTCACCCCTATGCAACACACTTCCTCAGCGTCGACACATCGAAGACCTTATGAAATGCTTGCATAACCACGGGTAACTCCAACCGATACACTACCGGTCCCACACGCTCTACAATCCGAAACGGTCCCATATACCTCGGACTCAACTTAGTCGCAACAATGGACCTGTTCGGACCTCTCAGTAAAGCCATCTCGAGATACACACTATCTCCCACCTCAAACACAAGCTCTTTCATGTTCAGCTCCAAAACCCGGATCCTCTCCGCGGTTGCCTGAACAACTCGCACCCAAAGTGCTCCTCTCCCCCACTTGTGTCCAACACAAAGGGGTACAACATGGCCTCCCATACAGAGCCTCATATGGAGCCATCCCAATACTCGCCTGGTAACCATTGCCATAGGCAACCTCCACCAAGCTCAAGTGATCTATCCAAAGACCATCCCCAAACCAGCACGTACATCCTCAACAAAACCTCCAAAGACTAGATGGTCCGCTCGGACTGCCCATCTGCCTGAGGATGATACGCCGTGCTCACACGCACTCTCGTGCCCATCTGTCTGAAACGCATTCCAGACCAGAACTCCGCACTCCGCCCTTCTAAGGACAGCTCGCCACTCGGTGATCCATGCTCCCACGACCAAAGCAACCCGGACCACCCCGACTACCTCTCGAAGCGCCTTCCCGCTTCCCCTTTTGTCCTCGCATTGGCTTACCACCTCTGCTCGGACCGGACTGCTGCTGCACAGATCTCGCCTGAAGACTCGGTGTACCCACTACCACCTCGTCCTTCAGACCCTCCTCCAGCAAGCCGCAGTCTCAGCCAACTCATCAACCGTGCAAAAAGCTCTCACCATGCAACGGTTCCTCAAGTCAACCCAAAGACCCATCAAGAATCTCTGCACACGGGCCGACTCCCTCTCAACCGCTCGTCTAACATAAGACCCGAGCCGGTTTAACTCCACCCCATACTCGCGTACCAACCGATCCCCCTGAGTCAAACTCGCAAGCCTCGACTCGATCCGGTTGAACGCCTCCACAAAAATCCGCCCAAGACATCGCGACCTGAACTCTCCGTGTTGCCACACCCCTCCCCCAGAGAAGCGCATCACCTTCCAGATACTGGACCGCAATGTCTACCTGGTATCCCGCGGGACACCCACTCGAGAGGAAACTCCTCTCTACCCTCCTCAACCACGCATCAGCGTCCTCAGGATTAGCACCACCAAAGAAGAGCCCCGTGCCAATCCTCTGCATCAGCTCCACAATCCTTAGATAGGATGGGTGCTCGCCAGCAACCGCATCTGCCACCTGAGGCTAAACCTCCACAACCCCGGAACCACAGGAGCCTGAGCCGGTACCCTCTCTGGTAACCGCTCCAGCAACCTCGCAATGCGATCATCTCGGGTCCGAGCATCACCCGCTGCTACACCCGCAGCACCTGCTGGAACACCCGCCACACTGGCACTCATGCCAGCCCCAACGGTACTCACACCGTCCACACCCTCAGACCCAACTTGACTCGCACGCGACTCCTCGACCTGCTCCCCCGGCCCACGGCCACGNATACTCCCTGCGATTCACCACAACCACCGCGAGAACTCACCCAGAACTCGCCAGGACCACACACAACACGACAATCAAGCTTAACAACACACACAAAAGCTTAATTGCTAACCTTTGGTCCCAACTCACCTTAGGAACGATGGAACGAGCTCTAGAAGACCTCTCCTCTTCTCTCAAGCCCACGCCCCAATCCAAGCTTCTCCCAAGCTCTCCTCCGAGCTTCTCACCAAGCTCGAATCCTCTTGATCTCGCAAGATCAAAGCCTCACCAAGCTTCACCAAGCTTCACCAAGCTTTTCTCTCTCTTCTCTCCTTCTCTCTCTCTCTCCCTCGACCCTTCTCAGCTTAGCTTCATCCTTATCCCCAAGGATAAGCTTTTATATCGAAAGAAGAAAGAGAAGAAGAAGAAGATAACCACGAGAAAACCCGGCTGGTATCGATCGATACTGGCCGGTATCGATCGATACTGACCCCTTCCGGACACGGGCGTTACACTTCTAGTCATGAGAACCTTTGTAGTTTCATTCTAAACATCAAAAGATCATCATCTATTCCTCTAAATCAACCAATCCCACAATCCATAAATAAACTACTCACACATGGTCAAAACAGAAAACGAAATTGAACAAAAGCAAGACATAGCAAAAATAAGAAGATTGATGGAAAGAGTTTAAGAAAATCTTCACTAGATTGTTGTAGATCTTGAATCTTTCATACAAAAACAAGAGAGAAGAGAAGAGAAGTAGTTGGCTTAGAACAGTAAAAAGTAGCCCAGATTGTTCATATTCTCGTGCCCAGAGTTAATAAGAAAGAGAAGAAGAAGTGTCATTTATTACAAAAGTGGTTGGTTTCCAAAGTCATGCTGAAAATCCGGATGCACTGTCGATCGGTTACGGCGATCGGTTATGATCGATCGCTGGTGGAAATCTCGATCGGTCACGGTCGATCGGTTATAACCGATCGCCTGTGTATTTTTCCGGTCCTCACGTTCCTTCTTCAATCCTTGCGGTTTCCTTCCGTCCGCACTCATCCAAATCAGTCCCGAACACCTGAGAAAGGCTTTAACAAGCCAAAAAGGACACAAAAACGACCTAGGACGTTCTAAATGCAATGCGACTCGATTTGGACCTAAATGCAACATATACATAATAAAAATTATACGAAACACAAGGAAAACGAAAGAAAATATGAGACTCAATGTGGTAAAATACACGGTTATCAACAATTCATCAAATAAGTTTGATAAGTTAACGTATATAATACATCATCCTCGACGTAACACAAAATCTAATAGTTTGAATTGTATACTTACTCAGCATCCATTAGATGAAAATATATCATGTACTTTCTTTCGATTCCATTACTCGCCACCTCAATTTGTAAATCTCCAACGCCAGAAATAGCCCCAATGAAATCTAAGAGAAGCATATAATAAATTTTTGATCTGAAAAACAATTAATCTGGATATTAACAAATCCACAATTCCTTTATAACATAGATTATCTAACCTATTACGACATAATGATCAATGTTATGGTCAAAAACATCTTCGAATTTTGGTGCGTCGAGAAATAAGCAATCTGTTTTTGCATCAATGTCTCGTACAATGGTTGAATTTTTAAACAGAATTTTATACTTGTTTCGGGCGAGTCGTGGATTTTCAACATAATGGAGTACTTTGAAGCCAAAGAACAACTTCCACTCATCTTCCTTGAGTTTATCCTCATAAATAGGAACATGCAATGGCATAATCGTAGCAAATATTTTTAAACCCTGTGAAATATCATGGTATACATTTAACCTCTTACAGATGATCCGTTTACACACGGACAAAATTGAGATGATGAATCGTGAATGTTCACAAACAAATTATAATTATATAAAATTAACTTATACCGTAAATCTAACACTAAATATAAAGATGGTATATAATCGAATGCTTGTACCAAGGTTAACACAAATGAAAATAACAATAACAAAGACAATAGTACCTTCTCATCCATTATAATCATCTCGATACTTGGCCCATCATCTGTTTGTTTGTTCCATAAACGCAAGATCTTGACATCGATTGCCCAAACCTCTCCAACATGATGTAGATCTTCCAAATTGTCTCTTTGAAGCCTGTTAACCATATCTGTCATTGTTCTGATTGTAAGAACCAACGCTGATATTTTTTTTTCCGTAAAAAAATGAATTTTGATTGTAGACTTGATTATAAAACTTTTGCATAATCGTGTAAGAAGGATATATTGTGAAAGAAAACTCTTTTAAACTTCCAATGGCTCATTGGAAGATGGAATGGTAGATATCCGTCTTTCAAATTTAAGAGTGTAAACAGTTACTTTTTTTACATAAATATAAATATTTATTACTCTTCTATGACACAATCAACAACTACTTTTGATTCGATTATATTTTTTGTTTTAAAATAAACGGAAAATAGTCTTGTTCGATCACTCTAAATTTTAATTTTTCTATAATCTAAAAATCATAGATACAATGTTACAATTTCCTTTTTAATATACTTAAAAGAAATTAACATAATAATTATGAAACACAACGCACATAATATATAAGGACTGGATGGATAAATAATAAGAGGAACCAATATTCATGTTCAATAAAAAACATAGATAATTAAACATAAAATAAAGTAGTTTGGTTCGAATTACAACAGGCATTGAGATAATAGAGAGAATCATAAGGAGGATGGATTGCCGATGGCCGTTGATCGGTAGTGCCGAAGACAGTGCCGAAGACAGTGTCGCCTATACACACAAAGATGCAATACATTAACAACGTAAAACTAAACAAAAAGACAAATTAAAAATTTGTTATTTTAAAAAAAACAATACTTACGTAGCCCTAAACTCATCAACCTCTTTATCGATAGGATTAAAGAGAAAATCAGAGCATTGAGGATGAGAGCGCAAGACAACCGAGTCCTTGTCAACACCTAATAAAAAAACAACGAAATTAGAGTATAAACATATAACATGACATACATTCGGAACTAAAACTCTACCTTGGCCATTGGACATCTTCCAAAACCTCAACACACAAACGACATATTCACTTGTGTTTTGTTGATAGACCTCATAGAAAGTCTTGGCCAAGGCACCACGGGCAATACATGGCAAGGCAAATTCCCTCCTAACTCACGCCGATAATAAGACCAACAAATCAAATCGACAAAATTCTAAGACCAACAAAGCAAATCCACAAAAGTCCCTAATTTATAAAAAAATATATAGAGATATAGAAAGGATGAAACATACCCTGCTTCCGTAAGTTCGAATCTCACATAGGACATATTCTCTTCGTAGGCATCATTGCTAGCATCATAGAGTTCACCCATCTTCAACACGGTTCCCATAACATCTAATATACGTCGGGTAAAATACTAATGTTAATATTCTCCATAACGAATCATATAAAAAGGAAAACTAAAAAAGTAAAATATCATCTAAAAAAAGAAGGTATGTTTACCAATCAGATATTCGAAGTCCAATGCTCGGGTCATGATATCATAAAACCAAAAGCAATGGAGAAACAAATTGTATGTCCTTGGCCGGATGGGTGTGACCGTGGTCAAAGAGAGGAACTCAAGACGATGCTTACTGATTGTTGTGAGAACCGATCCAGAGGCCTCCTTAACAACAAACCCATAAATTTTAAACCATGATCCTTGTTTCAGAGAACCTGCATGTTTAGGAAATTCGTTCAGCATAATGGTTGCCGAGATACGGTTGCACTAAAACAAAAAAAAACAATCAGAAAGAAAAACCGATCAATAATTTCACGATAGAAATGATTACAAAAATACTTAAATAAATTTAATTCCGACCGAACACGTACGTTTTCATCGGAGAGAACCATCTCAGTTGTGTCACCGAAGAACGTTACATCCTTCCAAAGCCTTACCACTTGAACGCAAATCTGCCAATTGATTTTGTAAGTGTCCAAGCACGAAACTTCAACGACCTCTGACATTGTAGAAACCGATTCGTTTTTGCGTCCAAAGAAGAAAAAAAAGAGAAGACCTAAAACAATAAGATCAGATAAAATATATACACATAAAAAATATTCTTGGCATTTTTAATTATATCGAACAACTGAGAGAAGTCACAATTAATAGTTATCATTAAATGCTACTTATTGTCAAATTTAAAACCAAACCCACGAACTGACAGTAAACCACTTCCCAAACAAATCAGGCAATATTATCCGATTTATTCGTATCATGCGGACAGAGGGAATAAAATATTATTGGACTGGGTTTGCCAAAATTATACGCAAGGCCAAGAAACCAATGTACCAAATCCAAAACAACATACATCATATTTATTTTAATCTAGTATTTAAATTGTGTCGACAATGGATAAAGTTATGAAATATTTTATCTGAAATTTAATTCAGAATATATCGTTTTATCGAATGTTATTTTATTTACAGAATAACAATCATTAATTGTTTTTATTTGTAGATATATACATGCGAAAATACATTAATGCAATTTCTGGTGGTTATCGAAATAATAATAAA
Source organism: Eutrema yunnanense (assembly GCA_002933935.1). Taxonomy (NCBI): domain Eukaryota; kingdom Viridiplantae; phylum Streptophyta; class Magnoliopsida; order Brassicales; family Brassicaceae; genus Eutrema; species Eutrema yunnanense. Next base: position 127,905 of record PKML01057341.1, on the reverse strand, counting down.
TGAAAAGAGGTGTGTTGGTTTATATCAAATCTTAACTACATAGATATCGATGAAACATGTCAGTAGAAAGTGTTGACTTCTCAAATACAAAAACAGATTCACGGTTACGCCAAAATTAAGAACATACAAACAAATATTTATAAATCAAGATACCTAACCAACGAAAATTACCGAGTAACAAAAAAAGGATAATCACTTCAAAACACAATAAGTTTCGACAAACATAAAAAATTTAGGATAGTTCGATGATAGTCTTAAAAGTCATAACAAAATAATGTTAGCATAAATAAAAGATCAGACATATATAATATCGATATCCGATAACATTAAGGCAGTATTGAATATTACAAATCCCATTACGGATCGTTCTTCTGATGCGAGGAACTCGCCTCATCGACCATCCGATTCCCATCATTGACTATGGAATTACTGTTTTCGTTTTTCACAAACCTAAAAAACAAAATAATGGTCAATTTTATATACACATAAACGTGTGTTTATTTATAAGATGTATATATATCACCTTTGCATAAAGTTCCGAGCTTGGGGAATATGAGGATAAAACTTAAATCTGGAAATTCCTCCCTTGCTCTTAACATAGATGCATGCTACAAAGCATTCAAAAATATATCGAGCTAAAAACAAATGTTGGTAGATGTAAATTACTCCAATCAACATGAATATGTTACCTTCTTTGTTTACAACACGCCAATCCGTTAAAAGACAAAGGACATGTACTTGATTAGATTTCCAGAATTCGTCATTGAAATCAAGGGCCAGTTTGCCAAACGCAGAACATCTAAGCTCTAGACCCCTTTTAACATAACACAAAGCCGTAATTAAACGTTACCAATTTGTATGTTTCAACCTCTAACACCCACAAATCAACTATATGGAATACCAACCTCTGGTTTTTCATAACGAAATTGATAGAGATTGTTTTTTTTTCTCTAGTTTGACTGTAAGAATCATCNAAAGATAAATCCCAAACATAACTCATATCATTATACATGACATTCTCATATAAATAGTTAAATAAATATATTATAAAATATGTATATATATATATATATATATATATATGAGTACCAATAGGAAGACCATGATCCGTTTTCCCACTAAGAACTTCTGTAAAAGTCGACAACACTGTTTCACTATCAACCGGTCTTGGATCAGTATAACAGATGCGAGTGTTTTCACATAACTTGATAGTCCAACCAAGTAATGAGTTGGGTTCTTCTAACGGATCCTCACAGACAACAAAATCTCTAATACTTTTCCATTCACCTTCTTCAATTCTTCAGCCAAATTTTTTCCTTAAATCTGGGTGATTGACCGAGGCCTGTACATGTCACCCTGAAGATTAAAAGCAGAGTAGTTGTATATCCAAGTCTTTTATTTTAAAAAAATCTATAATAATAAACATAAGATCAATAAACGAACCTTTTCGTCCATGAGCAAAAACTGCAAAGAATCAGGATTTACGATATTGTGTTCCTCCCATTTCTGTAACACTTTCACTCTAATACTCCAATTAGTTCTCCTTTCGTTCAAATCCATAATCATGTTGTACGCAGCCATCGAAGCTTGTAGATGTTTTTGAACAAAATCAGGGTAAAAACCAAAATCAGGGTACTCAAGATGATTTTCGTTTATATAAAAAGAAACTATTACCTCTATAATACCACCGAATTTATAACAAAGAAACACTGGTATATACAATAACTGCCCGAATACGAAAAACAAGACCAGTCCAGATGCTCAATGCATTGATAAATTAAAAAAATTCAGCTTTCCAGCTAACTTTTTAAAAAGAAAACGATATTTACCATGACAAAAGTAACTTATAACAATTTGAAATGACAAAACAATAAAAATATAATCTATTTAAACTAAATAGAATATTCATTAAGATTCGATTAGATAATAAAATATGATATATAACACCCAAAAATATGAACGTCGCTAATTGAGCCAAAACATGTTACTGAGCATCAATGTGTAAAATATTCTAAACGATGAAAAAAGCCCACATACGTTTATAGATATGCTTATACACAAAATAAGTGGTCTGTCTTACAAAGAATAGAACTACTACGTTTTCGACGTCTTTAATATATATAATTCATTTTTATGAAACTAATAAGACAGTAAACATGGAACAAAATATTATCTTAAACTAAATCAAACATAAAAATATAACAACAACATTACATCAGATTCTCGAGTTTAAATCTATTAAATATGTTTTTTTTTAAAAATAACGACTCGATATTTATAGATACATATTTGAGTAACATGACTCTTCGCATTGCCCGATGAACCGTTTTGGTTCTCCAACACATGATAATAGATCCGTGTTAAACATTTCGAAATATACCAATCGTTTAATTTTCAATTTTTATTCGTAGCCAAAACCATGTCGCAGTTTACACTAATATCGAATTTAAATTCTTCGAGAAACGATTGGATTATGAGACTAAAAATTCTACGAAAATGGCTTACGATGTTTTCGATTGACGCCAAACGATTGGAACTAATATTGGCCGACGAACATGTAAATCAAGCCAATATATTATATTTTCGTACATATGCTGGTTATTATTTAGTAATTATATTTTATTTTATTCTTTGAGTTAAGGGTTTCAAAATCCAAGCAACTGTGGATACAGTCTTGATTGATCGTTTTTATTCGATTCTTAACGAAGGGCAATGGAATACAATACATAATGTTGATGTTGTTCCTGATTTTGGTTCGAACAGGAACACAGTTAGCAGTTGGAAAATAAAGTTTAATGATGATACAACTGTATCAGTATATGATGTACTAAGTGATGATCATATGATTGTTTTTTGTCACTCGCAAAAATTGTAAACGCAGAAATCGATGATAACTCTCCTATAGGTAATTTTAGTTGTTACTGTTGTATAATTATATTATCTTTTCATTATAATTTATCGTTTTGTTTCATTGTTGTTTCTTTGCCTATGTAGATGTCATTGGAGAAGTTTGTGATGTTGGTAAACTCATAACGTTTATAGACGATCCATACGAAGATATATTCGGGTCAGTTGCACGCAAAATAGAATTCTGGATAAGAGACATGGAGTAAGTCGGACTATATTATAATCAGATCATTACATTTTAATTTTTATATATGTTCTTATTTTATCGATTAACTATCTTATGATTGTTTGTATTATTCTTAGCTATACTATAGTCAAATGTGTTGCATACGGTAAAGCAGCAACCGGATTCTCAGAGAAATGGGCATTACATGGCAATTATAAAACCGTACTGGTTTTGAGGTTATGGCGTGCGAAGTATCTATCAGAAGGTAAGAATTATAATAACCATGGTTTGATTCGAGTATATTGGTTTTTAGATAAATTAAAACTTTAACTACCAATTGATAGGTGAATTGATCGTAACAGATGGAGGAGGTTGTTCTCAGTTTTTATTCGATCCTGAAATAGAAGAAGTATCAAAATATAAGAGATTGTTCGTAAACACCTTTTTTTATATAACTTATTGTCTTATTCAATATATAACTCAAACATTTTGAATGATTTTGTTCTGTTACAGGATGCAGTTTTATGATGAAATTCACCAGTGAATCAAAACATGGACTGCTTAAGCCATACTATTTTTTTTCATCTATGTAATAGTTACTAAACCGAGATTGGTGGTTTATCATACATTTTTCATTTTTTCTTTCGTTTATATCAGATAAGTGAGATTAGTGTTCTCTTGTCCCAAAAAAATGAAGTCAAATGATAATTATATTAGATAAACGAATCCAAACCAATAAAAAAACTTGTTTACAAAAAAAAAACAATGTGCTGCAATGAGATACGAAAGACAAAAACAAATAAAATGTTACGGTGTAAAACATCGAAAAGTCTAAATATTTTCGAAAACCTCATTGCTCACAACATTCAGTGTTTTCCTCTGTGACTTTATAGCAAAAGAGGAATTGACATCTTCCGGGCTATTATTTTAAAAAGACAAATCGAACAAAACCTTGTTGTGACAAATCATAAAAGATAATAAATAAACAAAAATATCTATAATAAAACACGCATCATGGACTAAAATTCCTGGAATGAAGAATTGAGTCACGCATATGATGAACTTCAGGAATTGAAGGATTCAATAATATCCGTGTAAAATCGTACGCTGTCATGACTGCCCAATAACTCCCAAAGTGTGCGATCCTAGCAAATCTAATAACACAAATATTGATTTCATGTCCACTCCGAGACAAAGAATCCTTCAACCTCGATGCATAATCCTTACGCATGATGACTTGGAAACTTACGTCGCTAAAAAAAAAAAAAATGAGACCAACACGAAAATAACAGCGTCAATAAATAACAATTAAAGCAAGGAACATATTGTGTGTTCCTAAGCTCCACATAGACATTCCCCCAATAAATCTGATGATCAAACGAACGATTTAGAGAAGTAAAAGTCCAATTCTGCACAACATGCCCAATTAAATCTAACAAAAACACATTAGGTTTTATTTAAAAGCTAAGGTTAGAATGGTACAACATATTTCCTAAATAAAAACAAATGAGAGACGAACCCACCTATACAAAAGTGAATATCTCGGAGTCCACAGTGTATATCCTCAAATCCAGAAAAAGCGAAATAATTATCTTCAATGTTAGCAACTTTGACAAAAAAAAGTTTGGGTATTCCATAAGAGTCGATAATCATGCAAAGTCAATCTCAAATCACCGCTCTCAGCCACAAGACCAAATCGATAAACGAAAATAGAGTTTCCCTCAGATATTTCAGATGAAATGCCATGCACATAGTCAGTTGATATTGATGCTTGTATTCTATCCCCCTACAGAAAAGGAAAATAATAGTTTATAAAAAAATAACAATATATATAGATAAAAGAGCAAAGCAATAAATATATAAACAACCATTGTATCAACCAAAATTAATTCCAAAGGTCCATCGCATCCAGTGCAAGCGCATCGCTCAATAATCTGAAGTACTCTAAATCGAATACGTGAGAAAGAACCTGGAGGCTTCAAATCATGAACATATGTAAAATCTAGCTTATCGAGATTCATTACACCAGAATATCCCAAAACCATCTATAATCAATGGACAACCTTATCAAGAGATAACTTCTCAGTAACTGGTATTATATAGATTTTATAATTCCTTTTCAAATCAAACACATTTTCCTTTTCAAATCAAACACATTTTATTTATTAAAATATATAATTGTATTTGGGATATTCACAAATCTAAACTGTAGAAATTATCCATATATTTTTCATGTAAAGATATTGACGAAAAGGTATTTATCCATAAACATCACACCCTTTTTTTGTCACATTTAAATAACTTATCACAAAGAACAATTTAGTATATTTTTTCATACGCTCAAAGATACCAGAAAGACGAAATCCCTAATGAATCACGAAATATTTAAATCTTACTAATAGTCAAAATTGTAACGATTACAATACCGACCGAAGGAAGAATCAAAATCCTCAAATTATTATTTCTCTTGTCCTTAAAATGTATGTTTATTAGTAGAATGATACTAATATTAGATAAACGAATTCAAACCAATAAAATTAAAAAAATAAAAACAAAACCAATGTGTTGCAATGATATATGAAAGACAAAAACAAACAAAATGTTATGGTGTAAAACACAGAAAATTCTATATATTTCCGAAAACCTCCATGTACACTACATTTAGTGTTTTTCTTTGTGGCTTATCATCTTTGTCCGTGATCAAAATCTTCAGTCCCGCTCTGGATGTAACCCTTGAAACAGCAACATACAGCTGGCCATGAGTAAAAACTGGTTTTGGTAGATACAAACCAACCTTTGCAAGTGTCTGTCCCTGACTCTTGTTAATCGTCATAGCAAAAGCTAAAGTGATTGGAAACTGTTTGCGTCTCATCCTGAAAGGAAACTTCATCTCTGCGGGAGAGAGAAATATCCTAGGAATAAAAACTTTTTGGCCAACTTTATCACCAGTTATTATCTTAGCTTCGATAACATAATTAGCCATCTGAGTAATAAGTAGCCTTGTCCCATTACAAAGACCATTATTGGGATCGATATTCCTTAACAACATGATAGGGGTACCAATCTTCAAACGCAAATTGTGATTAGGTAATCCAGCTACCTTAACACTATTAAGAAACTCCTCGGTATAGATCATATTACCATAACCAGGATTATCGGTTGACTCAACGCTCTCAGACGGTACTTCAGATGCATCTTTAACATCGAGTACTCGATCAGATGAATCAATGTTGTCACAACTTAGATAGATCCTCGACTCACCTAACATGTGCATAACAATAATTAGCATTTTGAACATCAAATAAAAAAAACGATAACTATTAATCAGATGAAGTATAGCGCTAATAATTTCAAACGTACCCGGCAACTGAGAGAGCATGTAGTCGTTTATTATTTATACATCGTCGTTCCTTGGGCTCAATATCGCCCTCTCTTGAAAGAATTTAGGATCGGTTTCTTTGAAAAAAGAACGCCCATAAATTTCAGCAACGATTGCTTTGATAGGTTCTTCGCAGTCCGTAATTAACAAATCCTCGGGAATGTCAATCTCAGATTCCCCGGTATCATTCCCATTTATCGTTCCATCACCAATATCCAATATCCATTTGGAAAAAACTGCGAGTTCAAGCATCTCACGACTATTATCTCCAGCAATAAGCCGCATGTTCTGTGTAAGTCGCAGCACTTTGACACTATACCAAAGAGGCGATGAATTTAAAGTAGCCATTAAGATCTCCGTCTTGCCAGCATTAGGGATCACCGGCAAGATCTGTCTGAAGTCTCCTCCAAAGACTATAACTTTACCACCGAAAGGTTCACTACATTTTAATATGTCACGCATCGTTCTATCCAGCGTCTCAAAATAATCTTTGCTCATCATCAGTGCCTCGTCCCATATAATGAGTTTAGTTTTTCGAATTAAATCCGCAAGATTTGATTCAGATTTGATATTGCATGTCGTAAATTTATTCACCACAATAGGGATCGCAAACCTCGAATGGACAGTCCGACCTCCTTGCAATAACAAAGCATCAATTCCACTCGATGCAACATTAAGAACGATCTGACCTTTCGATCGTAGAGCAGCTCCCAATAAACTCCACAAATAAGTTTTCCCAGTACCTCCAGAACCATAAACAAAAAACAAACCTCTGACATCAACATTTACAGCGTGTAATATCTCATCGTACACACGCCTTTGCTCATCCGTTATGGTGACCATCATCTCATCATGCCTAATACGCAATGATTCGCGGTCATAACTTTTTTCATCCCGTATAAGAGGATTACCACATGTATCCATAGTGAGATCTTCTGGAAAAGGCATAGGAGAGAAATCTTTCAAAGATCTCACACTGGTACGTAAAAGTAGCTCTAGCTCAGAAAGAGCAAAATCTTTAACCTTATCTATAGATAGTCTCAGACCTACGTAAATTTAGATAAAAGAATCGATATCACAAACAATACAAATCCTAATATACGAAAGCCAGGAAAATATATGTCTTACTCTGATTTCCGGTGATCTTCATCTGATTGTATAACACGTCTTCGGAGAGAATATCTCAGGTAGCCTCCCAAACTCTAAAAGGAATCGCTATGCTATTCGTAGTCAGCATGATCCCAAATAACCTACGAATGTATCTCGCGGGAAGCCACAAACCCGATTCTTTGATAGCGTCAACGTATTCTTTATCATCATCTAATAAGTCATATGCATAGCAAGCTTCTTTGAAGGAAGAATATAGATGGTCTTTAACTGTTTTTATATCCTCAAAGCTCATTGGACCTTTTACTATATTGAGGAGAAGCCTCAAATAATATGCATCACCTACAGACATGGGTACGTATGTGATCCTGCCAATAACGATCCCTCTAGACCTTGGTTTCCATATTCTTTTTGGACCATCCCAAACAAATTTCGAAGGAATCTCGGCATAAGTTAAAAGCCTAGCATCCGCATACATCCTATTACAATCCATCCAGGCAATGAACTTGGACGTACCAACGGAAACACGATTTATCACCTCATCAGCAGGATCATCTTCTTTGTATATAACCAATTGTTGATTCGGCAAATGAAACGGGAGTTTCATTACTGATATTGTACGATAGTGAGTAGGAAAAGATAGAATCCTCCACGTAGATTCGCAAGCCGATATATACCTGTATAAAAGATCGTGAATAAATAAGTCAATCGCAGTAAACTACCCCGTTAAACAACAACGTGTTTGCGAAATACATACCTACAACTGAAATGTTTCTTAACTTCGTCTTCCTTATTATTAGTTGCAACCGTTGCACGAACATAATCTGAACCTTTGTGAATATACTTGAAAAGATACTTGACTGAACGTGATTGTATACACCACTCCACGTTGATATGAGCGCGATAACGAAGGGTGAGATTTTTATTATACGGGACAACGTAACCGTTGTCACAGTTAAACCCTCTTCTAGTAACAAACCTATTATCATCCCGCCTCATGTATATAGGGTACCCTATATCATCAATTTTGGTGATTGGACTGAATTGTTTTGGAAAATATTTTGAACACTTTCCTTCAACCATACACACACTCTCCCTGTTGAGAGGGCCACACAGTCCGTGCATCATCACATCACCAACAATTTCGTATAAATATGGGTCGAGTATTTTATCAGGAATCTCATCACAAATTATTTTGTCAATATCATCACCAGTGGGTAGCTTATAGTCCGACCGCAAGAAAATAACGATGTGAGCATGAGGAAGACCTCTTTTTTGAAATTCGATTGTGTATATAGCTGCCACACAATAAAAATAAAAAAAATCACGTTAAACCATGCTTTTCAAATACAAAAAACAAAAATTTATTTTTAGGTTAAAATAACATACCAGCACTTACGACCCCCAACTCATCCTTTTTCGTCAAGTGATAGATGATATCATCCAGTTTCATCTTGAACACTCGACAACATATATATGGTCTGTCCTCTTGCTTCAAATTGTGTCTTTGTAGATGCCTAGTAATTTCAGGCCATTTTGGATTGCACGTAAACGTTATAAATAGATCAGGGAAACCAAAGTGCTTGCACGTGGTCATCGCATCTAGATAATATTGCAACATATACCTTGTACCCCCTTTGTAAGAAGAAGGTATAAAAATTCTCCTACCCTTTTCGGAGATATCAGTATCACCTTTATCAACCGTTTTCTGTATTTTATCAAAATTTTCAGAACGAAGTTTATTCTGATTCAGCGAAACGTAACGTAGTCTATTAGTCTCGATCATCGTGAACGAATCCACTAAAAACTGCTGGTATAATCTCCCTGCCATTGGGATAATCGGTGATTCTCCCAATCTCTCTTGTATGCGGAATGCAAAGAACTCTCGCATAGAAATCTGCAATCTTTTCCTTCCGCCAGTGTCTACAAATCCAATGTCAATACCAAGCCTAAAACCATCTTCACCGTAAGGAAACAACAATGGATATTGTAAAGGCAAATAAGCTGGATGCAATTCACTGATCCTTTTTAGCTTTCCAGTTTTACTCTCAATAATAATGTCGCGTGTATCCATCCCGATATTGAAATCGTCCGGTATCAAACCGGCAACCTCGCAGCGGTAGGGAGATTGTTAGTCCTTCCATCAGACTTCCTATCATACGACAAAAACAACCGTAGACCACTGGTATCACCGTTCGGACCAAACCTATCTCGCACAGTTCGAAAAGCTTTTACGTGCCGGTTATGCTTATCCAACATTTTTTGTAATCTCCGAACTATTGACTCCCTAAGCTTATCAGTTCGCCCCGCTTTCCTATATTAACAATGGACATTGATATAACACGTTACAACGACAACGAAAATTTATTTAAAAAAAAAAAAAAGAGGTAATATGTTATACAAAAAAATCATACCCATAAGCAGTTATCATGTTAGATGTTTCATTTGCGGTATCGTATATGTAAAGTTGCAAAAAGGATGGATTTTCACCAGGAGCTGGTAGAATATCATCTATATTGTGATAATTCTCACCACACAACTGAAACAAATAAGGTCCTTTGCCATCGTTGATTGAAGTGTTTATCTTTCCTCCGAGTGACGTGAAAGAAAACATCATGTTATACGTTCGGATAAACTCAAGAAAATGTGTTCTTGTGTCACCGTCATTGTAAAACATCGCTAATAACAATTTTGGTGGAGATTTAAGTAGTGGAAGGACGACTTTACCCTGCATGCAACACATCGAGAATATGGGCTTAACACGTTCGACTCGTTTACCCAACCTTTCCCCGTACCACATATAAGCTTTACAATATTCGCATACATAAATAGGATCACTATCATCATAGTAACTTGGTTAAGATATATGGTTTTAAATGTTTATCTGTACAAAAAAATAAAAATAAATAAACAAACAGTATAATATCGATATTTATATATAAATATTCACCTCCATCCACTAATCGGGGTTTAATACTGGCAATAGGGATGTCAATCGGGCTAGCCCGGCCCGGCCCGGCCCGAAACCCGTAAAGCCCGCATATATTTGAGCCCGGCCCGAAAAAAAATCGGGCCTATATTCCAAAGCCCGGCCCGGACAGGGCTCTAGGGCTTTTCGGGCTTTTTCGGGCTTTTTCGTTCTTTTATTTTGCAAACACAAAAATTCACAATTCTCAGATGAATAATTAAAACAAAATATTTATCAAAATAAATCTAAATTGAAATATATTATATCAAATCCAATTAAATTTAAAAGCACAAGTTTGACAAAAAAACAAATAAAATTCAAATAAATTGTATTACCAAATAAAACATAAAATCAAAACACTTCAAATCTAGGTAGTAGAGTTTAGATTAGAATCTCTTTCATCGTCTTCTAAATCCTCATCACCATCAAGAGGTACAGATAAAAAAAAAGTAAAATAATATTAAGTTTTAACATGTATAAATTATATAAAAATGTTATTGAAAGTCTATATATAATGATTTTAAAAATATGAAGTAAATATGGATGAATGATAATGGTACATGGATCACGAAATGTATAGAAAATATGTCAAATTATTATTTTTAGAAAGATAAATGTTTAAATAAAATCTCTAACTAATTAAAATATAAAGTTTTGGGCTTTTCGGGTTAGCCCGAGCCCGATCGGGCTAAGCCCGAAAACACACTAGCCCGAATGGGCTTTAGCCCGAATGGGCTTTAGCCCGAAAAGCCCGATTTTTTCGGGCTTATATTTCTAGGCCCGAGCCCGCTGTTTTTCAGGGTCGGGCCGGGCCGGCCCTCGGGCTTTGGCCCTAATTGACACCCCTAACTGGCAACCAAGTCCGTTCTAACAACGACAGTGTCCGTGGTTTCTACGGAATTCTCAGACACCTTTTTCCTTTTTTCGATCTTGACTTTCTTCGAACACTTGAACGACTCTCCACACGTTCTTGTTGATACATCAAATCTTCATCATCCTCTTTTTCGAAGTCAGAATCGGTTGCGATAAAACAAACAAATTCTTCGGCGTTGATATAATCAGTCAAAAGGTCTAGTTCCGATATCACAATTATGAAAAGTTTGTCAATAACCACTAAAGGTGTATTATACTAAGACATATATTCAAGACAATTAGAAAAACAAACAAACTAATATCTTGTTTTACAGCTCGTTTGGCTCTAATAATTTGCATTCTTCTCTGTCGTGCAACCCGACAACCTTCTTGAGATAAGTCTCGTTCATATAAGTATGGACGATGGATCACACTACCTGTTAGATAATTATCAACAACGTTGCGAGGAGCATATCGTTCATTCCTTCTATTGACACCTGAGATTTTAAATAGATTCGACTTTAGATTTGACTAAGGACAACATACGAATTGCATAATCAAAAGACGAAGCAGAAGATGTACTTTCTCTAGAAAGAAGTTTTCGTTTCATTGTAACTGTTTGATAACACCACCCCGAAACCAGACTTGCTAATTCGCATACATATATATCCCAAACAAATGCAGAATATACCATGGTGTATTAGTTTCATATAATAAAAAAAAAAAACAAATTTAACATTTACAAACGATCTTTTCGATTTTTACAATGGCAAGATATACCTAAATCTTATTTTTATATATAAAGGCAAGATATATCAATACTTTAAAATAAGATACGATCCAATCATAAATAACCCAATAAATATTCGCGCTAACCATTAAATAAATTTTCTTGTTATTATAATGGAAATATAAACTAATCAGAGAAATACCTAAAATAAAATATAAAATTTACCAATATTACTAATAAGTTTCCATCATTAATATATAGCTTGATAATTTTTGATTGGTTATATATTATATAACCTTTTCACGCAGAATTAACCTTTTTCTTTATCACACGAATATGGTTTTGGTTGGTTGTCCAACGATTACAAATATTATTTTTTTAAATGATGCAATAGACACGTAGATAATCACAATCACACTAATTGATTATCACATAGGCGTTCCATCGTAATCTCGACATTAACCAAACCAAAATATTATATACACACATTAAAACGATTCGAAGATAACATAGAATAGTGCCCAATACAAATCCTCAAAATATTAATTAACAAATATGATGATAAACACGGTGATGTAAATCGAAAATAGTTTCACAAAATAAAAAAATACATCATGTAGTTAGATAAACAATCAAGTTATCGCAAGATTGGACACCAAATCTCTGAACCGAGCTACTTTGTAGCACGGAGAATCCAACAAAATTTGCGTGCAATCATAAGCTGTTGTGGCAACCAAATAACCTAGCAAACACAATTTAAAAAAAACAATTTAATTAGATTGGAGTAGAACTTACCACAATAAGAACCATGCCTAATATAGTACAAAACAGAGCTTGACAATGCATACAATACCTCGCCGAACCAATATTCTAGCAAACCTCATGACACAGACGATAACGTCTCCTCGACAACATCCCAAGTCATTAAGGAAAGATTCCGCGTAATCACCCGTCAAACAACACGATAAACGGTAGTTCCTACAATATAATATGATCACCGTTAAACTAAAACCAATTAAAAAAAAAGTACATTACCTCTCGTTCTCGAGTTCAAATCGTATAACCCTCCGTTGGGAACAACCCAAAGAATTTATTTTTTCAGGTGAATTACCAACATTGACCACTTTACCAATCAAATCTAATACATCGCAGACAAAAGTTTATAAATTAGTCAACGATATTTAGCTTCAACGCAGGTAAATTATTTGATAGAAGTCACTCACCAACACAACAGATTGTATCAAGAGACCCATTCAAAACATTCTCTATATCGACAAAAGAAAAGTAATTACTGGGTCCTCTCGAAAAAAATTTCGTGCACCGAGTGGCACCCGTAATCTGTATCATATAAGGATGTGTAGTTGGCATGATTTCTCCGCTAACAGCTAAAAGGTCAAAACCTATTAAATTCATCCACTCACCCTCGATGAAACACGAAGAGTATTTTTCAACATATTCAGCTGGAACCGTCGTATGAATTTTATCGCCCTATGACACAGAAAGATAGAAACCAAAAGATTCATCCAATTCCAAACGAATAACAATACAAACAAAAAAAACTAAGCACACACCTTTTCATCTGCCAATATAAAATCTAAGGATCCACCAGCTGCAGATGTTAGCGTGAATCTTCGTAAAACCTTCGCTCTAATTCTCCACACATAAGCCAAAGGATCAAGCTCAGAAATACCAAACATACATATATCATATGATCTATGAACGGCATAAGAAAGAAGATGAGCCATAAAGTACTTTATATAGAACATGATTGGAATAATAACCGTCGTAGAACACCAAAACTATAAAATTAAAACAAAAACCCACTTTATTTCAAAAATTTAAACCATTACAACTCTCGAATCCTTATTAATGAAAAGATAAATATGAAAAGAAGAATAAATCAACGAAGTTCATTCTTGGATTGTAGGTAGGTCAAACACGTAGGCGTAACATGCACTTCTGAAAGTAGGGTATAAGACACCGTTAACAGACCTAATATCCTCGTAACAGCACGGTCCCCTTACGACATCCAACAAAACCCGAAGTTAATAAGACTCGTCATCAAGAACTGGACAATCCTCGATAGCACACGGAGGCGGTAAACCTCTCATACGACGTCTCCATTCTTTCTTCTTATTATCCCAAACAAACTTAGAAGGAATCTCCGTATAGGAAAGCATTCTGGCCTCGGGAAAGATCTGATTACATCTCATCCAAGCAAGAAATTTAGCTTTTCTAGCACTAACAGGTGGACTATCGTCTAAAGAATTCGAAATTTGCGACGAAGGGAGATGAAACGGCAAAATTTGCAATCTAGTTGTGCGACCGTCGCTACCTAAAACATAACAATTAAGAAAATAATAAGAGAAACTTATAAACTAACATCAAATTAATTATACGAAGAACAAAATATACTAATACTATGAAACAAAAATAAAATAAACAAACTAAACACAGAATAATAAGAAATCAGTTATATGCAAAACAATTACCTATCGGTCCCATTGTAGAACCCAGTAGAAAAGGATCCACGCAAGTCGCAATAAACTCAATTGTATTATGAACTAAATATTATACTT
>PKML01057341.1:84997-96595 GCA_002933935.1 Eutrema yunnanense | reverse complement strand
ATATATTTAAGAATCGCAATTCAAATACTGATATCGAACTAAATCGCATTGGTGTCGATCGATACTCCTTGGTATCGATCGATACACACCCAATGTCTATCGATACACCCATATGGCGTCGATCGATACACCCTTGGTGATGATCGATGCACGTGAGTTTTGCATAAGATCTATCGATACACCTCTGTGTCGATCGATGATCAGCTTGTATCGATCGATACACCTCGGTGTCGATCGATGCTCAGCTTGTGTCGATCGATGCACCATGTGTGTCGATCGATGCAAGTGAATTACACAGGATCGAACAATGAACCACAGTGTCGATCGATGCTCGATGCACATAATGTGTCTATCAAAGCATCCTGGTGTCGATCGATACACGCTTATTGTCGATCGATACACCCTAGATTCCGATCGATGCTCGATGCACATACTGTGTCATTCGAAGCATTATGGTGTTAATCGATACACGATAAGTGTCGATCGATACACCCTGGGTGTCGATCGATACAAGTGAATTTTCACAGGATCGATCCTAGCACCACAGTGTCGATCGATACCTGTGTCTTATACACAGTATCGATCGACATAGACCAACTTGGTCGATGCAAAGTATCGATCGATACACTGAGGTGCCGACCGATACACTGTTTGCATGGTATCGATCGATACACTTGAGTGTCGACCGATACAATTTAGTCCAGTATCGACCGATACCATAGGGTGTCGATCGATACTCACAAGGCCTCGATCTGAATCGAACCTATCAAGAACAGATGTATGTTCGTTGATTATACCGTTCTTTAATCGCAATTAAAGACGGTTTTTTAGAAGATGTTTAAAAGCAGATCTGCTTCTACTACACGTTTCAAGTTGCTAAACAGCGGTTTGATAACGTTTGAGTATCACTAGCAGAAGAACATCTTCTTAAAAATAGAGAGAGATGAAGATTGCCTCTACTACACGTTTCAATTTGCTAAAAGCTTTTTGACAACGTTTGAGTATCATCAGCAGTAGAGAATCGTTTAAAAAACCGTTTGAAAACGTTTATTTACTCGTGATTAAAGATCCAATTGAAGTATAAACAAAAATTGGATCTTCTTAGAGTTAAGATTGTAGGACCAAAATTTTACACTACAGACAGGAAAGATTTAATCACGATAATAAGTAAATAAACAGTTAAGGAACAGACGATTTATAAACGATAAGCAATAAACAAGATCTAAGGAGGCGAGATAAATCTCTTTCCTTAACTCTAAGAATCTCCCGTAGTGTGACGGGGTTTTATAGATCCATGAGTCCCAGGATGCAACCAAAGTTTAACTGAATCATCAACACCATGATTCAGATCTATCGACCATTATTCTACGATACTCTCGAAAAAAGACTTACTCTAAACAGTAGGGAATTGAAAGAACTCTTTCTTTTGTAAGTGTGTTTTCTGTGTGTGATTGGATACCTTTCTCTCAAGAGAGGCGATCCTATATATAGGAGAAGATCCTAGAGGAAATTATTTCCAACTAGCGATGTGAGACTTTTTACAAGTTCCTCACTTTTCCTTTTTTTAAGGTTTTTCCTTTTTTAAGGCTTTTCTTTTTTCGTAGGCTTTTCCTTTTTTAAGGCTTTTCCTTTTTTAAGGTTTTTCCTTTTTACATTCACAAGGCTTTTTTACTTAGCCCAAATGTCTCATTTCAATTCACACATACACATATTTATAAAGCCCACAAGCTCTTATAAATTTTGTTCCAACAGCTTCTTCCGCTCCAAACCGTCTTACCCTCCATGATGGTTTCCATGATGTTAATGTCATATTCAGCAAAGTAAAATCCCCGTAAAAAAAGAACTAAAAATAACATAAATATACGATTTTCCGGGATGCAAATTTTTCGACCCAAGCACCATTTGCAAGGAAAAGTCGATACCCTTACCGCTTTCGAACAAAACTCCATCGGTAAGGAGACCGACACATCATCAACCCCTAAGTTGGTGTCTTGAATCGTCCGCCATAGCGCATGATTCCGACGGTTTATCACTCCTAACACATCGCAATGGAAATCACTTCCCACTACGGAGATTGAGGATACACGGATGAAACCTTCGAGAAACTGCTCCACTCCGGTATCGATTATTAAGGAAACCGCTCCAAAATTCTGGATCGATTTGATGAAAAAGAGCAATTGGAAAATCGCTCTAAGAAACGCCTTCATCGAGAGAAAGTTACCCCTCGCATGAAGAGAAACATGACTATGTGACGCGAATGTTTCTTAAATTCACAGAGCCAAATTAATCAGTTTCGTGTGTTTCAGAATAAGTAGAAGAAGAACAGATCGAGACGAAGAAGATCTCCAAAGAGATTTATCATCTCAAATTGACAAAATCTCTGTTAAGAAATCGAAAAAGTTGAGAAAAAAATCGTCATTCGAATCGCCCAGAGAGAGAGAGGGGTTAGAGTTATTTGGATTGGTCTTTAGATAATTTTAAAAAAAAAACCAAATAAAATCCAATCTTGTTTTACATATATTATTTATATAGTATATACATTAATAAAATACATTTATTTCTAGATTTTATAAATTATTGTATTTATTACAATTGGCGTTAAGAATTTATTTTAGATGTTATTGTAATTTTTTAATTTTTATAGACATTCAATAACCAAACATAATACAAGATCTAAACAATCCAAATAAAACCTGATCTAAACAACCCAATATATAAATTTATTTTGATCAAATTATTTACGATCCAAACAACGTAAACCTGATATAATTTGATGTAGATCAAATTTGGTCAAATAATTCTCAAACCAAATAACTCAAACCCAACCCAAAACTTAGATCGGCCCTTAGTTCTCCGCCCACCACCTTGTGCTTTTCAACTGGTTTCTTTTAAGGATATTTGTTATTTTTTTCTAAACATCAACTTTTCAATAATCCAACTCTTCTCAACATCAATTTCGCAGAATGAGGATAGAGATGAGCAATTACGTAGTATCATTGATCTTTAAACATATCTTGGGATCACAGAAACTCTTTGCTTTTTGGGTTTTATGGAGAATTTGGAAATCAAGATGTAACTATAATGATACAAAGAGAACAAACAACATTCCGGCGGATTCTTTAGCAAAGCATGAACCTCCAAATTCTATTTTTTATTCTTCTAAATTGTATCCACCATGGTGGTTGTCGAATTTCGTTCATACGGATTGTATAAATTCTTTGACGATAAATTCTAATATATAATAAATATCACTTTGACGGAAAAAAGAAAAGAAAAAGAAACAGAGCTTAGGTCAACTAATAATCATCAAGCAATCAAAATTACCACCAACATACCCAAAAACCACAACCACTTGTCCCCCTCTTAATTAGACCAAAATACTCAAAAAAAAACCAAACACCATCCTACAATAATTAAAGGAAAAACAACCAGAAGTAAGTGGAGTCAGTCCTCTCACCGTGCTCAGGACGGCGAGGAAGGAATTCGATACAGCCAATGCGGGAGAGCAAACGTGCAAAGCTGTGATTCATAGATACCTTCATCCATCAGGAGATGGTCTCTATTAAAACTCAGAGTGAGACTGTCGCTGGTACGTTCCAAGTTGTTATGAAGTCCAAACTTGTCTTTGTTGTACAAGTTAATAGATATTAAACATTTACGCATACCGCTCCACATGTACAATGTATCACCATCAAAAGGGTTTATCGCCACCGGAAGAATGGTATCGAAACCGGGCTTAAAACAAGCCGAAGATATTTGAGATACATGTTCCCATTCCCCGCTCTTTAGCCTCCATACTCTTAGCTTATCCTCTTTGTCTTCTTTGAAAATGTTCATATGCATGAGAAATCTTTGAGAAGTTGTCCAAACTCTTGTGAAATTCTCCAAATGTTCTACATCAGGGTAAATTATAACCATGCATCGATCAGACTCCGTGCCAGCAGCGTAGAAATCATGAGATACAACAACAGGTTTATAGTCTAAGGACGAGCCGAGCCAGTGTAGGTTTCCGCTAAGGCTAACAGGATGGAGCCAAGAAACACTGCGCAAAGGGTGAGAAGAATGGAGAGTTTTGAAACCCCACAAGCATGTTTCAGATGAATATATCAATAAACTTACGACACCTGCTTCAGTTTTACTTGTATCCATCAGTACAACTTTGTAACCTAAAACGTCACCGTTTTGAATCCGTGTGACGAGTCCTGAGGGTCTAAACAATTTAACTTTCCGAAGAAGAGGCAGAGGATGGATTTCGACATATTGCCGTGATATCGGATTAGCCACGTAGTAGGAGGTTAGATCATCACCGGATAAAGATTTCGAACTCGAACTGATCAGAATCAATCCGACGTCGGTGTAAGCCAAGACACTAACCTTTTGTGTTTTCTTCGTCATGCAGTGTATGAAAGAGGAGACATAAGAGCCAAGAGATCGTGGAAGCCCCCATACGTCGCATCCGTAGTGAGCCACAACTTCTTTAGGTCCGTTTCTCCACATGACCGACCACGAAGAGTGCGAGTTTTGATGGTGAGAGAGGAAAAGCTCACGAAGAAACCGAGATTCCGCGATTGATTTCCATTGCTTGCATACCAATTTGCAAGTGGCGATGCACTTCAGCGGCAATCTCGCTAGTATAATTGCCCATAGATCTTCCGTTAAGGAATTCATCATCATCTTTATCTTCATCATCTTCTTCTTCTTCTTCCCTGTCTCCATTCGAATGAGGGCGGCAGTTAGGGTTTAGATCTGATTAGGGTTTACTCTGTTTCAAAGTTTGACCCTCGGTTATTAATATTGAGAAATTGATCAAAATAGCACTTTTTGAAAACTTTCTCACCAAACTAGCATCCTAATAAAAAAGCCCCATTTTTAGCATTCATTAAAGATTAAAGAGGCAAAAGACTTTTTTTTCTCTTTCTCTCTTTTGCGATTTCTTCAAGTCTTAACTCAAACTTTAGCTTTGGGGAAGCCTTACGGTTTCGTGATTCAATTTCAATATTTTTTTTTAATTGGGATCCAAGAGTTGCTGAAAAAGATGACTGAAGAAGTTGAAATCGATGCTGAAGTTCCAGTTACAAATGTCAGCGATTTCTCTGTAAAAATCTCTCCTTTGCTCATCAATCGTAGGTTTACATGTAATTTGGATTTTATTCTTTTTCTTTTTTGGGTTTATAGGATAATGGTGAAAAAGTTGAGTCCAATATGTGCCACCAATGTCAACGGAACGACAACGGGCGTGTCGTGCGATGTCAGAACTGCAGGAAGAAGCGTTATTGCATCCCATGCTTAGTCACTTGGTATATGGCTCTTCTTACCATAACATTGAGCTATAATTTTGTTATTGACTTCCTTTGATGGGTGTTACAAAGGGATGTTTTAGAGTTTAGACATGGTTTACTTCATAAAAAGCAAAAAAAACATTCGTATTGTTTTGAACATAATCAAGGCGAAAGATTTAGCCTTTTTGAGCAACAATTCCTGTTGTAACGGCTTGTTTAATTTCATCTATTTAAGAACAGAACAAGAATGTGATTATTAGGGGTTTAGTGATCTAGTGACCTGCTTATTGTTTGCTTTGTGCTGGATTATTTTTTAAGAAGCCTTGAAATGCTTGTTCAATTACTATTGTATATTTATAGGTACCCACGCATAGCAGAAGAAAATGTTGCCAAAAAATGCCCATTCTGCTCTAATGTTTGCAATTGCAGAGCATGCTTGCGTCGAGATACTAAATGGGAAGTAAGTTTTCTCGTATCTCTCTTTGTTGATCTCTCTATTTTTTTGTTTTTTAATTTAGTTAATTTAAGAGCATGATGATTACTCCAATACTATGCAGGGGATTACTTATGACATTAAGGTCAGCAAGGATGAAAAGATTTAGTGTTCTAAGTATATCTTGTAGAGAAGGAAACTGAGGCAAATATTTTAGGTACTTTGCTTGCCTTTTAGTTATGCCTGAAACTTGAAAGGCAGTTTTCTTTCTGGTTAATGATTGTTTTTGTAACCCCTTCACATCTGATTCTTGACCGGGTTTGATTGGTTTCTGTATCTTGCTATTACACGTAACGTAAGAGGATGTCTTATTATTGCTTTAACTTCACAGGAATGGAGTTTGAAGAGGTGAAGTCCCAAGCCGCTGATTGTTTACCTGATGAAAGACTATACTGGTAAATTACGTTTGTCATTTTTGTTGCAATGAATAGGACAAGCTTTGAATCATTATGTTGTTAGTAACTTGTTTCAATTCTTTTGGCTTACAGTGACATTTGCAAGACCTTAATCTTTAATCTTCATAGGAGTTGCTCCAACTGTTCTTTCTGATATCTGCCTTACATGCTGCTTCGAGATCCGAAATGGAAAGCTTCAGGCATGTCAGGAGGATGTGTCGTGGAATTATATCAACCGAGGTTTAGGGTATGCACATGGAGAAGGAGCAATGTTGGTTGAAACGACGAATGATAAGCTAAATAACAAAGACCGCGTGAAGCTCCCATCTATGTGGAAAGCAAAGAAAGCTGGAAACATTACTTGTTATTGTGGTGTTGATGATTTGGAGTTAAAACACATACTTCATAATGACTGGGTATCTTATTTGATCAAAAAAGTAGAAGTAACTGCAGAAGCCAGCAAGCTTTTGGATAGACCTGAAACGGTTATGGAGCAATGCCCTTGTTTTAACTCTAAAGGTCATATTGACCTTTAGAAAGATTTTGTAATTTTTCATCATTTGTATCATTTAGGAAGTTTTTCCGAAANTTCCAGAAATGATCATTTTTCATCATTTAGGAAGACTTTCCTAAATACGTTATACATGTTCCTAAATGGTTCCTAAATACGTTTCATTTCCAGAAATGATCATTTTTCATCATTTAGGAAAGCTTTCCTAAATACGTTATATATGTTCCTAAATACGTTATTTGCAATTGTCAATATGATTTTCCTACAAGAAAGTTTTTTAAAATAAAAACATTTGCCCTCTCTCTTGCGCACTTGCCAGAGCATATGATGTTGATATTCCATCTTCAAAGGCAACCTGAAAGTCCACTTTCGTTTTCAGAAACCACTAATAACTACACCAAAATGACACATGTGTCATTTTTTGTGACCATTCTTTCCAAACAATGTAACTATAAGGATCGCTAATTCCTGGAAACTACTATCTCAACTCACTTACCAGCGAACCAAGATCACGGGTGCTAATATCGCCGGCCCAAGGTCCATAACTGTCAAACACGGTGTTGAGAATAGTTGTCCCACGAGAGGCTGTTAAAATTGCATTCCTCAATCCAAGAAGTCCACGTGTTGGGATTTTGTACCGCATAAAGACTGTTCCTTCCGACTTGTCATCCAGGATTCAAACGCATAGTCAGATTGATCTTAATAGCTGCAAACAGCTTGTCTGACAAAAACAAACGCTCAAGGTTTTAAGTCCGATCGGCGGATCTGGGGAAAGGGAATCTCCCGGCAATGACCGTGAAGGAGTCTCGTCATCTTCCTCCATGGATTAGTGAATAAAGCTATGGCGAGGATTGTCGGAGGCTCTGAAAAGGAGCAGTGACCAATAAGCGACGACGACGGCGGATTTCTCCTTCTCTCTCGACACTCTAACCGTAATCACCACCGAATTCTTGCTGAGATTCGGGTTCATTAGTCCGTAATTACAGGCGCATTATCTGGCTGAGATTCGGGTCCATTCGCAGTTACGGGCTCGGAGTCTGATTCTGAGGGCCGAGAAGATCGGATTTCAGAGAACTGGAGGCCTGGAACGATGACCAAATGAGAAATAGAGAGAGTTTTGTTTAATTAAAAAACAAATGCTATGTTTGTGATTTTCTTTTAATGAATGCTATGTTTGTGATTTTCACCATTGAGTGCTAAATTATTGAACTTTAAGTTTTTTGGTGCTATTTTGTAGAATTGCCCATTAATATTTTTATACTAGGTTTAATATTACTAGGTATATATATCCGTACTATGCCATATGAGTTTTTTTGGAATTATTTATTTCATATTTATTGATTTAAGATATTGTTTAATATGCTAATTTAATTATTTAGTCTTTACAAGAAAAAAATATTTTTTTGTAGACAAAAAATTATCTTAAGAAAAAGACTTTAAAATACTAAGAACACCCTCATCGAGGGGTTCTCATGTAAGTATCTCAACTTGGGAAAAAAAAATTAATATTATTTAATTGAAAGAGTATTTCAAAAAGTTGAGATATCCATACAAGAGTTTCTCATTTGAGATATTTTCCCAATTAAATAATATTAAATTTTGTTTTTCTCAAATTGAGATACTTGCATGAGAAGCCCTCAATGGGGGTGCTCTAAGTTTGTCAATACTAATTTTACGACACGCTTTTTTTAGGTCTTTTTTCAATCGTCTCTTCAGAAATAGGATATGCTTCTCCCCATGTTTTCCTAAAATATTGTCATCACTTTTTTTGCTAAATTGCAAAATATTTCATTTATAATGAAAACTGATCAGGTGTTACAAAATTGAATAAACAAAATTGATCAACCTAAATTCGTGCTCCCACGGCAAAAAAGAATAAAAAAACATGGGAACAAATACATTCGCTACAGAATCGACAACAAGGCTGTGAAGCAACATGAGTCGAGAAGCGATAATGAGCTTGAAGACCCGAGGGAAAAGGGAGACTGAGGATAGGATCGAAATGAGAATAACCAAAGAAAGGACCGGGAAACGTCCACCTTGTACAACATAAGCTGTTTCATCCGGCAGCCAGAAAAAGAGTCTTTCCTCTAAGGAGTTGGAGGAAGAATTCAACACACACACCTCAACATCTATGGATCAACGCTCGACTAACAACTAAAGATCCGGCACTAAAATGGGATTACACTAGCTAACAAAACCTAGACTCGCTAGCTCACTCTACCAAGATACTTCCCCGATGTCAGCAGCACAGAACCGAGCAACCTCACAGCTCAGCAGCCTTACTACCTCCTCCGAAAGCAAGATCATAAACGAGACACAAACTGAACAAAAGGAAATCTCAATCTAACCACACCAAAGAAACAAAAACCGCCGAGAGAACAAGCAAACCACGTCAGCGACTCGACAAGGAGCCACCAGCGACGGAAACCTAATGAAACCGAGCATATGTTATATCAAACCGAGCTCTGAACACCGGCTCAACAAGGCGAGCCTCACTCGCTCAGAAATACCAGGACCGCCTCCGCCATGAAAGAGTCACTGACGCGGACTAATCTAGAGAACACGCCGAAGGTTGCCACAACCCCGATACGTCCAGGCTGAAGTGGAGAAAGCAGATCTGACAACAACATTCCCAAGTTCTGTAGCATTGTTTATAGATCCAAAAGTAGGAAGCGTCTCTTCATCTTTCGATTTGATCTTTTTCTCACTTCCAACTTTAGTATCTTTACTTGTTGTTTTACGCTGTATAAAAATATATATTAATATATTACAATAGTAATAAACATTATATATGAATGATGAATTTGAAATAAACATAACCTTTGTTGCTATGTTGGTGACATTTAAACCATCAAGCGGGTTTTCTTTGACTATACGAGAACTTGTGAAAGTTTGAATAGAGACTTTATAGAAGTTGTACTCGGAGATTTTGACTTGAAAATTCATTGTTTTTCCAACCATTTTCCAAAGACATTTTGGTATTGTTTTAGTGTTGGAATTGTCTTTTCCTTCTATTATCTGTTTTTATTCCATTATTTTAGATGCATATGGAACGTGTCAACGTTAAACTATTTTGCTACCTCTGATGTAGTAATATCTTCAGTTGTGATGTGTGTAAGATTTTTTTTTGCATCTCGGTCAAATAAGACTAACGTTGTTTTTCTATCACCACACCCAACTACTAATTCCACACTAAACCTGATTATATGTACGTAGTAGAATTTTCGTCAATTATTTGTTTAAATAGTAAGAAGAAGCGAAGAATACCTTGCAACTCCAATTGTTGGGCTTTTGTTACAAGTATTGCATATCAAAACTAAAACAAACAAAAGCCGAACATACAAATTAGTCATTTAGTCATCTTTTCTTTAGAAAGAAATCAATGGCTTTGGTTTACATGTAACATTCACTAAACACTCAGTTTAGTAGTTTTACGTCTAGAAAAAATCAATGGCTTTGGCTTACATATAACAATAGTTACTCTAAACAAGACTATAACATCATGGCCCAATGCTTGCGCTAAAATGGGTTTCTCAAACAAGAAGATGGGAAGACAAAATGGTCCAAATCAGTATATAATATGTTTTACCTCAAAGACTATTGGAACAATATTGGGCAAACATGATGAGCCGCGTCTTTCAAGCTGAGCTTCGAAAGCTCGTTGAACCGCACAACCAACCAAGAAAGGAAGCACTGGAACCATCACATCTATTCCGAGAGCTGGCCAAGTCATGTATACAGCAAACACGGGAACTACAACTTTTAAACCCATCATGAGAAACGCAGACATAAGGTATCCTCTCAGTCCAGTGATTAGACTTCATCTATTGGAGCTGAAGTCTAAGTTTGCCCTCTGCATTCGGTCAGTCACATATAGGAATATCGCAAGACAAGCATAATATTACATTAAAACGTAAATTTCCTAAACATGTTAGAATAATTAAATTTCACCTCTAGACAAGATGGAGCAGAGGGGATTATATCCTTGCACGATTAGCATTGCAGACGACTATCTATGGGTTGTGGAGGGAGCGGAAGAGTCGTCGACATGGGGAGCCGTGGCATTCTCCTCGATCTCTGGCCGCACAATCTATCGATAAGGTAATATGAGCTCGTATTGTCTCACTAGGTACTCAGAATGATGCTCTGCTCACTCGCTGGTCGAGCTTATGCAATCTCTCACGCTTAAGCATCATCTCTTCTAACGCATGTTGACCTGTTTGCTCTGTTTTTAACTTCTTCCTAATTCTCTGTTTTTGCTTATTCTAAAAACACTAAAGCTTGTACAGTTTTTTTTTTCTTTCTTTTGTTGATGANCCCAAAAAAAAAAAATTCAGAATACATATAATATTTTCTTTAAAAAGATTAATTATATCAATTAGATTCAGTTTTAAATTATATTAGATGTAAATTTTGTTTTTGAAACTGTAACATCCCTAAACCCAGGCCCATTTTTTCCCAAGCCCATTTCTACTTTGTGTGAAAAGTCCCATATCGGAAAATTCTCCCAAAGACCCTCCTTCCTTCCCCCTATATAAAGAAGAGAGGGGAGCTCTCAAATCCCCACACCAAAAAGAGAGAAACCGAGAGAGAGAGAGGGAGGTCGCCAAAGAGCCGACCACCCACCACCGGAGTTCGCCGGAAGTTCGCCGGAGCCGCCGCCGCCGATTTTCTCCGTCGTCTTCTCTATTCAGTTGCCTTCGTCAGATCTGCAAAAGGCAAAGGTGAGGATTAGATCTAGGTTTTCCATACGTTGATTCATTCCTTTTTGGTATGTTGAGTCTAGATCTGATTAGGCTAGGGCGTGTTACGGAGTACGGACACGTTTTCTATGTGCATTTAGTTAGATCTGCATCTGCTTAACGAAATGAGTTAGGAAAGCATTAGATGAAGAACATGCATCCTTGATTGTTCACT
>PKML01057341.1:73566-84555 GCA_002933935.1 Eutrema yunnanense | reverse complement strand
TTTACTAAATAAAAATTTAGGTTTCAAACTTTTTAAAACATGGGTTAGTTTTCAAAATATATAAAAAATTTTGAATATTAAATCAAATTTCCTCTTTTTTTTTTTTTGTCACCTGCTAGTTATTTCATATTTTTCAGTTGATTATCCATATTTTGTTTTCACATGAAACAAAAAGAATTCATTCAGAAACAGAGCAATTTGAACACAGGTTTAAAAATAACCGAGGAAACGCAAGAACAGAGCTAAAGGGAAAAAACAAAAAAAATGGCAGAACTACAGTTCGTTCACTGGTCCTCTCATGATCATCAGATAGCCACCACAGACTTCCTTAAGAACCATATAATTAAAGACTGAAGATTTGATTCATCTGTTACATTTTGTAAAACATCTGCAACCTTTCTCTGCATCATTGTATACTACAAGCAACTTCCTATTTCTCCATTGGCTAAAACTGATTCGGCAAGATTTCTCTCGGCTAAAACTGGTTTCAAGAGGCTGTTATGCCCATATACGACATTTAGGTCAGGCAAAAAAGGATTTGTTGGTTCTAATGAGTTGATGTAGATGTGGAGGACCTTTTTGTATATATTCCTCATTTGTTTGATCTTAGAACGCGTCATAACTCCTTGAACCGTTGGCATGATGCTTGGAATGCCAATTGGGTCGATGTCTACATCAGCTTCTCACCTTTAAAAAAATCCTTAAGCAACATATGATTAAAGACTGAAGATTTGATTCATCTGTCACATTTTGTAAAGCATCTGCAACCTTTCTCTCTTGTCATGCATAAATTCAGAGACACAACAACTTCTTCTTTCTCCATTGGTTAGAAATGCAACCTCATCATCACTTACCTTAATGGAAAATCTTGGCTTGCTTGATGAGGTACTTGTTGAGCTCAGACTCCTTCATGAACATTAGCATATGTGTACCTAACGTTCCTATAAAACATAAACTCCCTCTCGGCTCTCGTCCGCTCTTTGCATTAGCGTCAAAGCAAACCCCTTTGTTGTTCACACCATTCCTCTTCAGTATGTTCACAAGCATATCTCCAAACTCATCACTACCAAACATAAAACAGAGCACTTTGTTTGATCAACCAATTTAGCTAATGAAAAAACTCTCTTTATTCAATTTTTAAGTAACAAAAGGCATGTAAAGAGGGATTAACATTAATATCTATCTCAATGTAATACGGGCCGACGAGAACAGAAACAGACAAAACTGGCTGCAAGTAAAACCAGATGCCTTAAGCTGCTGGTTTTCGCGGTTTTGGTATGGCCTTGTGAAATGACCTTTTTGCTCAGCTCAGACTAACTTGTTATTTGACTGTTAGGACAAACTGGATAAGGGGTGAAATTGGTTTTTTTTTTTCATGGTGCAACAAATGCTAATTATTAGCTTCAACACACATCTTTAACCATCTTGGCACATGATAAAACAGAGCTTAGGTCCACTAACAATCATCAAGCAATCAAAATTACCAATAAACCTAAAAACCATAACCACTTTTCCCCCTCTTAACCAGACCAAAATACTCAAAACTTGTTCCTCTTGCATAATAAACAAACAATAATTTAGGAAAAAATTTAGAAGCAAGTGAAGTCAGTCCTCTTACAGTGCTCATGACGGCGAGGAAGGGATTCGATACAGCCAACGCGGGAGAACAAACGTGGAAAACTGTGACTGATGGATGTCTTCTTTCATCATGTCCCATTCGCTAGTAAAACTCAGAGTGAGACAGTCGCTGGTACATTCCAAGTTGTTATGAAGTCCAAACTTGTCTTTGTTGTACAAGTTAATAGATACCAAACATTTACGCTTATCGCTCCACATGTACAATGTATCACCATCAAAAGGGTTCATCGCCAGCAAAAGAATGCAATTGAAACTAGTCTTAAGAAAAGCCGGAGAGATTTGAGATACTTGTTCCCAGCTCTTTAGCCTCCATGCTCTTAACTTATCCTCTTTGCCTTCTCGGAAAATGTATATATACATGAGAAATCCTTGAGAAGTTGTGCAAAATCTTGTGAAATCCTCCAAATATTCTACATCAGGGAAAGTGATAACCCTGCATCGATCAGACTCCGTACCAGTAGCGTAGAAATCATGAGATACAACAGCATCTTTATTGTCTAAGCTGGAGCCATCCCAGTGTAGGTTTCCGCTCAAGCTAAAAGGATTGAGCCAAGCAATACTGCGCAAAGGTTGAGAAGGATGGAGAATTTTTAAACTCCACAAGCATGTCTCAGATGAATATATAAGTAAACCTAAGATACCTGCTTCAATTATGCTTGTATCCATCAGGACAACTTTGTAACCTAAAACGTCACCGTTTTCAATCCGTGTGACGAGTCCTGAGGGTTTGAATAATTCAATTGTTGGAACATGAGGCAGAGGAGGGATTTTATTAAGAGATATAGGCTTATTGGGTATATATGTATTGGGCCTTATATAGTTATGATTATTTTACCTTTGTATAAATAGAGAATTGTCTCATTTGTAAAACCCTAATCAGAAATATACAGAATTTCAGAGAGTTCTTCTGATTCAATTACATGGTATCAGAGCCATAAGGGCTTGGAGACGTTTAATCGATAGAGATCTATTGGATTTCAAGGAAGAATGAGATTTCATAATCGAGGTATTATGTGTTCTCATTGTTCGAAGTATGGTCATGATGTGAGATCATGTTATCAGGTAAATGGTTATCCAGATTGGTGGCTGGAGAAGTACAGACGATTTGGAGGTGCAGTCGATGAATCTGCAGCAAAGACGAGAGAGTATCGATCGATACCCTTAGACAATTTCAAGGTATCGATCGATACCATGGCGACACAGGCTGTGACAGGCCTCAAGGAAGATCAATGGCATAAGCTGGTTCGACTTCTTGAGTTGAGATTCGAGACAGCAAATGGTGTGGGAAATAACAACTATACAGATGAGTGGATTATTGATAGTGGTGCATCGCACCATATGACAGGTACATTAAGGGACATGTTCGATGTGCATCCGATCTCACCATGTTGGGTGGGTCTGCCTAATGGAAATGTGGTTGCTGCTGATAGAGTAGGAAGTGTGGTATTGACAGAGAAGTGTACTTTGACACATGTGCTCTTCGTCAAGGAACTTAAGTGCAATCTCATCTCTGTGTCACAAGTTATTGATGAGATGAATTGCATTGTGTGGTTCTCGAAGCAGTTGTGTGTGTTGAAAGATATTGCTTTGCAGATTCCGATCGCAATGGGTGAAAGGAAAGATGGGCTGTATTTTCTTCAAGGTACTCATAAAAGTGTGAATGTGGCGAAGGTCAGTACGTTGGGGTCTCTAGAACTTTGGCATAAAAGAATGGGACATGCTTCTGAAAAGGTGATTAATAAATTGCCAGAAGTGGATCAAAAGAGTGTTGGCGTTTCTGATTGCGATGTTTGCTTCCGAGCAAAGCAATGTCGTAATGTCTTTCCTGAGAGTACGGAGAAGAGTAAGGAGTGTTTCGAGATGGTTCATTGTGATCTCTGGGGGCCATATCGAACACAAAGTTTGTGTGGGTCTTCATATTTCTTAACTATTGTGGATGATTATTCCAGAGCGGTGTGGGTTTTTCTTCTTCGTGATAAAACACAAGTTCAGAAAACAATGATTGATTTCTTTGCTCTCATCCAGCGACAGTTTGAGAAACAAGTGAAAATCGTGCGAAGCGATAATGGGAGTGAATTCGTGGTGATGAAGGAGTATTTTCGCACATCTGGGATAATTCATCAAACTTCATGTGTAGGAACTCCTCAAAAAAATGGGCGAGTGGAGCGAAAACACCGTCATATATTGAATGTGGCAAGAGCGTTGAGATTTCAGGCAAATCTACCGATAGAACTTTGGGGTTATTGTGCTTTGAGTGCTGCATATCTCATCAATCGTACGCCGTCTATGTTACACAATGGTAAGAGTCCGTACGAGATTATATTTGGAAAAGTCCCTGCGTATAGTGAGATACGAGTGTTTGGATGTTTAGCATATGCTCATAATCAGAAACGGCATGGAGATAAGTTTGCAAGTAGAAGCAGGAAATGTGTATTCCTGGGGTACCCTTATGCGAAGAAGGGGTGGAATCTTTTTGATTTGGAGACACGTGAAGTCTTTGTCTCACGGGATGTCACCTTCATTGAGGAACGATTCCCATATTTGGAGCAAAAAGATCAGGTGGATGAGCCACCTAATTCTGATCAAAGGACGTTATTTGTGGATGATAGTGTTGGATTTGATGATATGAGTCATGTTTTGACAAGAGGTACAGTGACACAGACTCCAGTTGTGTCAGACGAGGTTGGAGAAGAAGATATGCAAGCTATATCAGCAGAAATACGGGATTTTAGCCTATTCCCCCATGAAGTATTCGTCTCCTGATTATTCATACACGAAGTATCGATCAATGCTAAAAACATCATGAACTATTTATTTTTTTGAATTTACTACATGAATTTATGAAATTTGGTCAATTTCACCAAAACCATAAACGGTGTTAGTTTTCCGTTAACGATTGATGACGTGTCTGACATGTGGCACATCGGTTTGGTCTGGTTTGAGATTAAACCAATTAAATTTTTTTTTTTTAATTAATCAGACAAAAACGACGTCGTTTTAGTATCTATGTCGCTAAATTAATTTTTGCAACAGCCAGAAATCGAACCCGGGTCTGCATAGTTGCAAGATAATACTCTACCACTAAGCCACTTGTAATTCATTGTACATTACAACACATAACTATATATATATATATTGTTTTACGAAATCATAATAAA
Organism: Eutrema yunnanense; assembly: GCA_002933935.1. Classification (NCBI taxonomy): domain Eukaryota; kingdom Viridiplantae; phylum Streptophyta; class Magnoliopsida; order Brassicales; family Brassicaceae; genus Eutrema; species Eutrema yunnanense. The sequence continues at coordinate 79,759 of PKML01057341.1, read as the reverse complement.
AGTCCATTGGCGTCTACTTCCTTCACCCCTGTGCTTACTTGGACGAACACATTTGCAGATTTTCCTTCTCCTCCAAGCTGATACTGACTTCTCTCTCACTCGTTAACAACATCGAAGCTTCCATTCTCGCCAGTAATCTTTCTCCCGTTATCTTCTTCGACTGATTTCAATTTTTCCTTTTTTTTTGTTTGGTGCAAAAATCTAGTGATCCAACAATCAAATTTCGCAATTTCTGAGGACAAACTCTAAGCCGGGTACAGTAAGAGAAGATGCCATGTTCCTGATTTTGTGTATGATCTCGAAATTACCTGGTTAGGGTTTGTGTGATTCATGGAATGTCAGATCTATCACTTCCGATCTTTTACGAACGAGAGGTATATAAAATTCCCGAACAACCCTTATAAACGGAAAATAATGAAATTCATGCTTAGAAAACCCAGAAAAAGGACCCGCAAATCGAAGAGAAAGAAAGGGATCTAGCTTAGAAAACCCAGGGAAAAAAAAGTAAAATCAACGAGAAGAGGAGTAGAGAGACGACACAGAAGGAAAGGGATCTAGCTTTGTATATATATATTTATATATATATATATAGTTCTGTGTATATAAATTGCCCATATATATATATATATAGTTATGTGTTTTATCGTGCAATGAATTACTAGTGGTCTAGCGGTAGACTATTACCTTCCAACAGTATAGACGTGGGTTCGATTTGCGGCTGGTGCTAAAAATAATTTGCCGACATTGATACCAAAACAACGTCGTTTTGGTCGGAGCAATTAAAAAAAAAAAATTAATTGGTTTAATCTCAAACCAGACAAAACCGATGTGCCACCTGTCAGACACGTCATCAATCATTAACGGAGAACTAACACCGTTTACGGTTTTGGTGAAATTGACCAAATTTCATAAATTCATGTAGTAAATTCAAAAAAATAAATAGTTCATGATGTTTTTAGCATTGATCGATACTTCGTGTATGAATAATCAGGAGACAAATACTTCATGGGGGAATAGGCTAAAATCCCGCAGAAATACGTGATATGTTGGGAATTACAGGGCCACAGACTGAACCTGAATCGGTTACACAGTCTGAGAATGTCGATGAGTGTCGACCGATACCAGCCAGTATCGATCGACACCAGGAGAACGTCGATGAGTGTCGACCGATACCAGCCAGTATCGATCGACACCAGGAGAATGTCGATGGGTGTCGACCGATACCAGCCAGTATTGATCGACACCTGGTGGATCAACCTGCTGCAACAGAAATTTTGGGACACGGAATGCGACATAAACAAGCTCCAGCCAAGCTACAAGATTTTGTGTGCAATACGACATTTGCAATGAATGCGTCTGCTGTGAGTCAGAAATTGCGTAATGATTATGGGATTGAGAATTATGTGAGTTGTGAGAGGTTCTCTATGTCACACAGAGCGTTCCTGTGTAGTATAACAGAAGGAGTTGTGCCGAAAACATTTGCTGACGCTATGGAAGATCCGCGATGGAGAGAAGCTATGAGACTGGAGATTGAGGCTCAGGAACGAAATCAAACATGGTTGATTGAACACTTACCACCAGGTAAGCATGTCATTGAGTGTAAATGGGTTTACACAATCAAGTATAATGTTGATGGCTCGATTGAAAGATATAAAGCGAGGCTTGTAGCTTGTAGAAATCGTCAGAAAGAAGGGATTGATTATTCTGATACATTTGCTCTTGTGGCAAAGATGAGCACAGTTCGATTGGTTCTGCAAGTTGCAGCTGGGAAAAATTGGGAGTTGCATCAGATGGATGTGCACAATGCGTTTCTTCATGGAGATTTGGAAGAAGAGGTGTTTATGAGAGTACCTCAGGGTTTTGGTAGTTCGAAGAAGGGAATGGTATGTCGATTGCGCAAGTCATTGTATGGTTTGAAACAAGCTCCGAGATGCTGGTTCGCGAAACTTTCGACGGCACTGTTGAGCTATGGTTTTACACAGAGTAAGGCAGATTACTCTCTTTTCTCGTTAGTTCGTGGTAAAGTTCACTTGCATGTTCTCGTATATGTGGATGATCTTGTGATAACAGGGAGCTCTCCAGAAGTGATACAGAAGTTCAAAACGTATCTAAGTACTTGCTTTCATATGAAGGATTTGGGAAAACTGAAGTATTTTCTTGGATTGGAAGTTGCGAGAAACGCAGAGGGGATATATTTATCACAGAGGAAGTACGCTCTGGATATTATTGCAGATGTTGGTTTGCTTGGTGGTAGGCCGGTAGAGTTTCCGATGGAGCAGAACCATCAGTTGGGAAGGTCGACGTCAGAGATACTCACTGACCCGGAGAAGTATCGCAAAATCGTTGGAAGGTTGATTTATCTGGATGCGACAAGACCAGATCTTGCGTATTCTGTTCACATCTTGTCTGTTTATGCGTGAGCCAAGAGAGGATCATTGGCGGGCTGCTTTACGAGTCGTTCGTTACTTGAAGGGGTGTCCTGGAATGGGAATTTTGTTGAAAGCGGAATGTAATTTTCATCTTACAGCTTGGTGTGATTCGGATTGGGCAGGATGTCCAATCACGAGGAGATCTTTGAGTGGATGGTTGATACAGTTGGGGAATTCACCTGTGTCGTGGAAGTCAAAGAAGCAGGATGTAGTATCTCTCTCTTCGGCAGAAGCAGAGTACCGAGCTATGGTTGTGGAGGTGAAAGAATTGAAGTGGATCAAGAGTGTATTGACCACGATGGGTATTGCACATTCTAGTCCAATGGATTTGTATTGTGATAGTCAGTATGCGCTTCATATTGCAGCGAATCATGTGTTTCATGAGAAGACGAAACATGTGGAGCTTGATTGCCACTTCATTAGAGATGATATCATAGCTGGAATCATTCAGACACAGCATGTCTCTACTACTCAACAATTGGCGGATGTCTTCACTAAAGCACTTGGAGGTCGTCATTTTCAAGATATTTTGTGCAAGTTGGGCATTCGAGATCTCCATGCTCTAACTTGAGGAGGGGTATTAAGAGATATAGGCTTATTGGGTATATATGTATTGGGCCTTATATAGTTAGGATTATTTTACCTTTGTATAAATAGAGAATTGTCTCCTTTGTAAAACCCTAATCAGAAATATACAGAATTTCAGAGAGTTCTTCTGATTCTTACAGATTTCTACATATTGCCGTGAAATCGGATTAGCCACGTAGTAGGAGGCTAGATCATCACCGGATACAGATTTCGAACTCACCAAAATCAATCCGACATCGGTGTAAGCCAAGACTCTAACCTTTTGCTCTTTCTTCGTTGTATGAAAGAGGAGACGTAAGAGCCAAGAGATCGTGGAAGCCCCCAAACCTCGCATCCGTAGTGAGCCAAGACTTCTTCAGGTTCGTCTCTGTCCGGTTTGTCTCTCCAAATGCGCGACCACGAAGAGTGCGAGTTTTGATGGTGAGAAAGGAAAAGCTCGCGGAAAAACCGAGATTCCAGGATTGATAACCATTGCTTGCATACCAATTTGGAAGTGGCGATGCTCTTTAGCGGTAATCTCGCAAGTATAACTGTCCATAGATCCTCCGTTAAGGAATTCATTGTCATTATCTTCTTCTTCCCTGTCTCCATTCGAATGAGGGATGATGATTTTAGGGTTTCGATCGGGTTAAGGTTTACTCTGTTTCAACATCTGATGACCCTTGGTTATAACTTATAAGCAAATATACATATAGGGAAATAGCTAATAATATACTGGATTTTCCTTTTCCTCAAATATTCCGTAATCGCCTATCAAGTAGTGATTTTTTGTTGTTGTCACCCGCTAGTTATTTCGCTTTTTTTTTTAATTGGTAAAATCATATTTTGAACTATCAAAATACGAATCATAGGCATTTTAAACCTTTAGAGAATTTTATTGATACAATCAATCTTTAAACCAAACAAATTCATACATAAAACCAACAAAATAATTTTCGAATTTCTGTCACCAAATTTTTTTATCAAAACAGTTAACTCTCCGTCAAAAGTGATGACATAACTTACATATATATAAAATTCTATGGAGAATAAAGTACTAATGGTTTTTGCTTTTATTATCTTTTTTTTTAACATCTATCTTTATTTGTATATAACATACAAGATTACATCGAAAGTATAAAGATAATAAGATAGAAAGTTTTGAAAAACAATAAAACAAAAGAGACAAATATGACAATGCTTTCCGGAAAAAGTCTTATTCGTTCTAATATTCGCATTCGATCTGATGCAATCTTCATATTTGGTTAGTATCATAACCAATTTAAACATTATTTCTTCATGTTGTATTACATTGGCAAATTCCCAATTTTGATCTAGAGATGTTTATCGGTTAAGAATCCAATGTATTGATTCTTCCGACAAAAATATAGTTTGAGACTGCCAATTTTCAACGATTGTACGAATATCGCCATACAACAAAAATGGTACATTTTCAACTCTAATGTGCATCCCTATCTCTTGTATCCTACGCCTTAGGTTATCCTCCAATAATAGCAGAAAAAGCGAAAATACAATTCCAAATTCATTTGTCAAAATTTGGAATGTCTTAAGAGAATTCCACCACAACCGTTTGATAGAAATCATATCGATTGGCATTTTTATACGACTACATCGGAGATAAAATCGTTGCCATAGAATACAATCTCTACAAAGAGAGAAAACAACACGGTTCTGATGAACTGATGAAATGAACCAGAAAAAAAACAGAGAATAGAAACGAAAGGAGTTGTTGCCATTCTTCTGGAAATATGTGCTATTAAGCGGAGCCTCGTTAAGCATTCCTCAACGGAATGGCCTTTCTTTTTGTGAAATTTGCAATATTTTCTTTCATCAAAGTTTACATTCTTTGCCTCGAATTTATTAGGAGGGGTGTCTATAGCGAAGGCGTGTGCTGACCCTCGCTCCTCGTTCCCTCTTTAAAGATCTTTTTGCCAAGTTGGGCGCCGAGCTCTTTCATATTGCGCTTCGAGGACTGCAATTTCTTCCTCTAAGGCAGCAAATGGTGAAGCGTTGTGCAACGCGTCGTCAAGTGAAACTGGGGCTCAAACTGAGAGTTCTCTTTTGAACTCGGATTGGAACCATAGTTCGTTTCTTAAGGCTTAGAGAGTGTCTTCTTCGTTCGAGGTTGTTATCCGAGCTTTGATTTCTTTGAATGTGTCAATATAGGCTTGGAGAGGTTCTCCGTGTCCTTATTTAAACTTCCAAAGGTTGGCTTCAGTTGCTCTTGTCTCGATGAAGACCGAATATTGCTTTAGAAAAGCAGATGTGAGCTGTGTGAAGTTTTCGATGGAATTTGCTTATAACGTCGCAAACCATTCTTGAGCTGGTCCGATTAAGTTTTCGTCGAAGAATATGCACTGGCGTATTCAAGGAATCTCAGCTTTCCGACGTCGCGTAGTCGGACGTCAGTGATCTTTTGGGTAAAAGGAGTCTTTCGAGTTTCCTCGATTACCCTATCGATATACGGGGCCGATATGGTCGCAAAATAGATTTACGAGCTCAATTGTTGGATTTTGTTAAAAGAGCGATCGACGTATCTTTCGAATACTTTGCGATCGATCATGCCTCGTGGATTGGTTCAGACCCGATCGATGGGCAGTTGTTGTGTTGGGAGTTCGTACTGATTCTCTCGAGCTAGATATGGGTTAGCGTTACCAATTGGTGTTTGCCCATGCTCCGCATGAAACTACGGGCGATGTGGAGTGTTCGGGGTCATCTCGACCTTGGAAGGACGTGCGAGCTTGATGTGACGGCCAAAGTATCGTTCCATCTCCAGTTTAGATGACAATCCCGAACGATAGGCGGCGAAAATGGTATGCGATTGGTGGGGTGTACCACTTGGGATCTCCCCGATTGATATATCATGATTTTTACCCTGTTTAGACCATGATATAAGTCCTTTTATAGAGTCTTTTCTAGTGTTTTGTAGAGTTTTAGAGTCTTTTACAGGTCATAGCACGTTTGGAGGATTATTGGAAGTATTGGAGCTTTCTGGAGCAGTTTGGAACAGAGCTAAAGATCGTGTTGCTGAATACCTGTTTTCACGGCCAGTATCGATCGATACCCCCTGGTGTCGATCGATACCCATAGCAGCAAGACAGACCCGCGAGTTTTCCAAGACTTGAAGAATTGCAAAAGTGCCCAGAAGTCTTTAATAATTACAAGAAGACCCCAAG
>PKML01057341.1:51704-72942 GCA_002933935.1 Eutrema yunnanense | reverse complement strand
TGAGAAATATCCCTGAACCTATCTTTTTCCCATTGAATACAAATCGTTTACTACTTCCTGTTTTCTGTTTAAACTGAATTGCTTAGCTTAGCTTGATTCTAATAATTTATTGAGTGATTTCTGTGGATCCTTGTGTTCGACCCCTAGCTAGACTACAACTGCTGCTTAGTACTGTTAGGGTATTAAATTGAGCATATCAATTTTGGCGCCGTTGCCGGGGATCCAATTTCATTATTAGATTTTAGCTGTCGAGTTTCGACTAAGCCCGTCAGTATCGACCGATACTACCTAGTATCGGTCGATACCGAGGCGATTTTTCTTGTTGATATCGATCGATACCATCAGTATCGGTCGATACTCAACGTGACTTTGGTTACTAACGTTCTTGATCTTAGTGTTTCAGGTGCATACCTGTTCGTGAAACAAGAAGAAACAAGAGCACTTAGCTGGTCAACAAATTCTGCTGCTTGTAAATTATCATGAACTTCATAATGAATGTGAGCGAGATTAACAACAAATTCTGCTGCTTGGCCATGAGAACGAGTGAGATCAGGTGTAAAACCGAGATCTAGAGGACCCCGAGGAATGAGCCCATAAACGACTCGAAATGGACTGAAAGGAGTATTCTTGTTGATGGCATGATTGTGAGCAAATTTAGCAGCACATAAAACAGAATCCCATGATTTAATATGATCGCCCACAAGACAACGCAATATGTTACCTAACGATCGATTAGTGACTTCTGTGTGACCATCAGATTGAGGGTGATAAACTGAACTCATAACAAGACTAGTACGAAGTAGTTTCAATAAAGATCTCCAAAAATGACTAAGGAAACATGAATCCCGATCAGAGACGGTGGCAAAGGGGAAGACCGTGGAGGCGATAGACTTCACGAAAGAAGATAGTCGCGACTTGAACATCATCCGTTGTCTTCTTGCATGGAATGAAGTGTACCATTTTAGAGAAACGATCAACAACAACAAAGATCGAATCATTTCCTCGTTGTGTTCGAGGAAGCCCAAGTACAAAATACATAGAAATGTTTGTCCATGATTGAGTAGGAATAGGAAGTGGTAGATAAAGAACTTGATTTGTGGCATGTCCTTTTGACTGTTGGCAAACAACACAACGTTCAACGAATCTAGCGACATCTCGTCGATAGTTTGGCCAAAATTCTCAACCGAGATCTTGAGTTTGGTTATTTTTGGGGTATCCCAGTGGTTACAAAGGATATAAAATCATGGATTTGGAGAGCATTGTGGTTTATATCTCAAAGAATGTGACATTTCATGAATATATCTTTCCCATGGCGAAGGAAACAAAGTCAGAGGTTGTATTGGATTTATTCACACCAATGGATTATTTGCCCTCGGGTATTTCTATTCCTTCTATTCCACCACCAATCTCTTCACCACTCCACATTTCCACTCCTAGAACAAAGAAAATGCCTGCACATTTACAGGATTATCATTGCTATTCCACCAATTCTAATATTTTCCATCCTATTTCCCATTCACTTTCTTATTCCTAGATATCACCTTCGTATCATTATTATATCTATAACATTTCCCAAATTCCAATCCCTTAATCATATACTGAGGCAAAGAAATCCACAGATTGGGTTTGTGTTGTTGATAAGGAAATTGGTGCTATGGAATCAACTAATACATGGGAAGTGACTACTCTGTCTCTGGGAAAGAAACCAGTTGGCTATAAATGGGTATTCACTTTGAAATTCCATGAAGATGGTTCACTTGAGAGGTATAAAGCTCAACTTGTGGCAAAATGCTATACTCAGAAAGAAGGTTTGGACTATAAGGAGACTTTCTCACCAGTGGCAAAGTTAGTTATAGTCATGTTTTTGTTAAAAGTCTCTGCATCAAATAGATGGTCTTTAACTGTTGGACATTTCAAATGCTTTTCTGAATAGAGATTTGGATGAGGAGATATATATGAAGTTACTAGAGGGTTAGGTTGAGAGACATGGGGACTCTCTACCACATAAAGCATTTCTTAGATTGGAGAAATCAATCTACGGCCTCAAACAAGTTTCTAGACAATGGTTTTTGAAGTTTTTTTATTCTTTGTTGAAGCTGAGATTTCAGAAAAGTCATGGTGATCATACATTGTTTGTGAGGAGCAATGATGATGATCATGTTGTAGTCTTGGTATATGTCGATGACATAATCATAGCAAGTACCAGTGATTTTGCAGCAGCTCGGTTAACTAAAGATCTGAAAAGTTGTTTCAAACTGTGAGAATTAGGCCTTTTGAAGTATTTTTGGAGGTTAGAAGTGGCTCGTAGCAAGGCTGGTATTTTTTTGTGTCAGAGGAAATATGCTTTGGAACTCCTTACCTCTACTGGAATGTTAGGTTGCAAACCATCACCAATTCCTATGACTCCTAATCTAAAATTGTCAAAATCTGATGGTGATCTTCTTGAAGATAGAGAATTGTATCGAAGTTTGGTTGGTCGATTGATGTATCTGACCATCACTAGACCAGATATCACTTTCACAGTGAATAAGTTGTGCCAGTTTTCATCTGCTCCACGTACATCTCATCTCAAAGCTGTCTACAATGTCCTTCAATACATTAAGGGATATGTAGGTCAAGATTTATTCTACTCAGCTGATGATGATTTAAGTTTAAAAAGTTTTGCAGATGCATACTGGGCTTCTTGTCAGAATAGCATATGTTCTACTACTGGATTCACTATGTTTTTGGGGTCATCACTGATCTCATGGTGTTGCAAGAAGCAACCTACAATTTCTAGATCTTCTGCAGAGGCATAATACATAGCATTAGCTCTTGTTTCTTGTGAAATGATGTGGTTTATTAGAACTCTGCTTTCATATTTGAATATCCCCATCTCTATAGTTCATGTTCTCTATTTAGATAGTACAACCGCAATACACATAGCTACTAATCATGTTTTTCACGAGAATAAAAAATATATAGAGGTGGACTGCCACACGGTTCGAGAAAAGTTAGACAAAGGTTTGCTAAGAACCCTTCATATCAGAACAGAGGATCATGTGGCTGACATTCTTACAAAACCCTTGTTTCCTAACCAATTTGAACACCTTTATTGGTGGTGAGTTTAGCACTCCCCGGTTAACTCGGTTTGAATTAAGATCAGCCCAACTACCGACTTCTCAATCACATCAAGGCCTGAGCACATCACCAGCGTCGCCGACCTCCGAGATTTGCGGAATATTTTCCGATCTCGGAGGGATTTTAGGAAATCTTCCTTTTCCCAATGGAACTAGGAAAATGAAGTTATCCTTTTCCTGATGGAACTAGGAAAAAGAAATTATCCTGTTTTTAACTAGCTTAGAACCTTATAAATAGGGAAGCTCCTCATTCATAATATTCATCCGATAACTCATTCACGAGACCTAGGAGCTCCTCCATCTTGATAAAACTTTCGGATCTCATAGAGAAAACTCGGCAATGGCGGGATCACCAACCAGCTCGGTACACGGTGATGATAATAACAACACTGCTAACGCCGCAACGGCTCAACTTGACCGACTCACTCTCCTACAGGCTTTGTCTACGCAACTCAGGGAACTGACTAAAAGAAACAACAAACGATTCGACGCGCTGGTCGCAGCCCAAACCAAGCTCCGAGATCAGCTCAGCGAAATCTGACAAAACCAAACAACTCTCCAACCTCCGACCTTAGGATCCATTGGCAATCGCGGGACAGACCTCACCGATCAGGCGTCTCTGGATAAAGAGATCGAAAGCTTCAAAGCCTAACTCCGGGATTTGAACTCCAAGTTTCACCAGGCCACTAGCTCGGCACCCGAGATCGACCGCATGATTCAAGAGACTCAGCAAACTCCATTCACGCCACGGGTCCTCAACACACCAGTCCGGCGTCTAGAGAACATCAAAATCACACCATACGAAGGCAACTCCGACCCTTGCCACTTCATGACCTCCTTCAGAATTATGATAAACGCTCCCAATTCTAATCTGAGGAGGAAAAAGGTGCTACAAAGTGCCAACTCTTCGTGGAGAACCTTGGCGGAACCGCGCTTGATTGGTTCTCAGAACTCAAAGCGAACTCGGTCAACAATTACACCAAACTCACGATCAAATTCCTCAAACGCTTCACGATGTTCATCAAGAAGAAGATAAAGAACGCCGAACTCTAGGCCCTCGAACAAGGACATAACAAACCTTTGAGAGACTTCATGGAGCTCGTTTTCGTCACTGATATGAACTACAAATGGCTTGATCCCTTTTAGGGGTACGTAGGCAACCCATCTCGGGTCCAGCTATGATTCTAAAAAAATCAAAAAAAAAAATTAACCCCTAAAAGCCGAACTGTGAGAGCAGAATCTCACTACCTCAATCATTGGCTTGATTTAGGTTGAATGCGTTTAGAAAGACTTAGAATTGCTTAGAGAAAATGTTTGTATATTATTGTTTATTTCCAAGAATTCGATTCTCTTTACAATGAGGTTCACTTTCGAACTTATACATATTCAAAAAATATAAACGTCTAAATCTAAATTAAAACTTGGAATTGAATTCGTGATATTTGATTAAATGCTCAGCTTGATTCTAGGAAATCACATTTAATGTGTTTGAATTGGTTTGAACTTTGGCCGAACTCGTACTATTGTCTTTCTGCGAGCTCTATCCTTTCCTGCGAGCTCGCTCCTTTCCTGCGAGCTCGCTCCTTTCCTGCGAGCTCGGTGCTTTCAGCATGCTCGGTGCTTCCAGCATGCTCGCTGCTTCCAGCATGCTCGCTGCTTCCAGCATGCTCGCTGCTCCCAGCACGCTTGTTTTAACTTGTGTCTTTCTTACTTCAGCTTGTGAACAGTCTCATGAGACCTCGTCGTGGGTCGAGCCTTCATTGTTGAGCATGCTTATTCGGGCTGGATTTAAGGTGCTAAATTTGGGCCCAACAGTAGCCCCCCAGCATCCTTAGTGATGTGTCACTGAGGATGCGGTCTTGCAATCTCGAGATCCAATTGATCTTTAAATCCTGTTTGAACTTTTTTGGGCCCAAATTCCACACCTGAAGTCCAGCCTGATCAAACAGGCCTTGAATCAAGCCCAGCTTACTGAAAAGCCTCGTAGAGCGAGCTCGCGATCTGGGAAGGAGCCAAGCACGAAGGGAAGAAGGAGATCGATGGGAGAAGGAGCTCGCAGCAAGCAAGTCAAACACATTAAACCCAAAACCCCAGGATCAAGCTCAATAATAAATTCCTAGATCGTAAACTTAAAGTCTAAATTCAATTACGTATATTTAGTGACTAGCGGTTACGTTCTTAAAGGACGTGTATAAGTTTAGAATAGGAAGAACAATGTAAAGGATCAAATTCTTGACTACAAAAAAGGCAATAATAACATATAATATTTTCTCTCTCAAATTCCTCTCGAGTTCTTACAAGTTTTTCCTAAGTCTTTTTAATACACTTCAACCTTAAAGTGGTCAAGGATTGAGGTTGTGAGATTCTGCTCTCACAATTTGGCGCCGTCTGTGGGGAAGAGCAAGACAACTTCCTCTTTGTAACCTACGAAACTAACCACTCAAAAGAAGACAATGGCGGAGACAACAGGTGCGGCAGTTACTACATCATCCGGAGTCATAAACACCTCCATTCCTCTAACCCAGTCCGCCGACATCGTTCTAACTGACCTGGACGGAACAACAAACGCTCCCATTATCACCTCGGGAGCAAACGTCTCGACTGGGATCGATGACAGTGCCGACCCCTCGGGATCTGCAGCCTTGAACCAATCGGCTCCAGATCAAATAGCTGAGATCTGGAACCTGATATCGTGCCTCATAGAGCAGAATCGCTCAATGGCAGCACGCCAAGATGATCTCAAAAGAGCGGCTCGGGCAGGCACCTTTGGACGCCTCGCCATCCCACCTGGGACACAATCCCTTTTTGCCCCTTGGCAGGGAGGATTGCCATTCCCACCTCCACCGGTGACAAGACTAAACTTTTTCGATATTAATGCTTCAACCAGCAGGATGGTCGGCTCAGCCACCGCCTCATGGTTCAACTCAATGATATAGGACCTCATATTCACTCCTTCCACGGTCCAGGTCGCGGAAGGAGAAATTACGCCAATTGCGACCTTACCAGGAGTAAACCCGACCTCGAATCTACTAATTGGTCAGGGTCGCTTTGGGAACGTAAACGAGGCCGAATCTCGGGATAATCCCGATGGCAGCAACCATCCCCAGCCTACCGGAGAATCCTTGCTCCGCTTCCCGAGCAATAACGAAAACAACCTGAGATCCGGCAGCTCACATGGATTTGAGTCAATCAAGAAATATTGCGAAGAAACGAACGCCGAGTTACAGCGGATGAGATCGCAGGTCCACGCTGCTCTAAGCTCAGCACCTGAGATAGACAGAGTGATTGATGAAGTCAATCAGACCCCATTCACATCGCGAATCGCGAGCCCTCAGCTCGGCGATGTCGGGAATATCCGATTTCCTGGGTATAACGGAGAAACCGACCCCAAGGCATTCATGAGAAGTTTCAAATTCGCCTTTTCGAGGGTGCGACTACTCGGGGGCGACCTCGAGTCAGAGCGCTGCCGTTTCTTCGCCGAAAATATAACTGATTTGGCCTTGGAATGGTTTACCTCCCTGAAACCTAACTCAATTGACAACTTCATCAAAGAGGTAAAATATCCTGACTGGCTAGACGTTGCTAAACGTTGGATTCATCAAAGAGGTAAAATATCAATTGACAACTTCACCAGGTTGCTAAACGTTGGATTCATCAAAGAGGTAAAATATCCTAACTGGCTAGCAAATCCGGTTGTAGTAAAGAAGAAAAATGGCACATGGAGAGTATGCGTAGATTTTACAGATCTAAACAAAGCATGTCCTAAGGATAGCTTTCCACTACCTCACATCGACCAGCTGGTGGAAGCTACCGCAGGGCACCAACTCATCAGCTTTATGGATGCATTCTCAGGATATAATCAAATACAAATGAATCCTGAGGACCAAGATAAAACATCCTTCATAACGGAACAAGGAACGTACTGCTATAAGGTGATGCCATTTGGCCTTAAAAACGCAGGAGCAACCTACCAAAGACTTATGAACAAGATGTTTCCCAGCCTCCTGGGTAAGTCAATGGAAGTCTACATTGATGACATGCTGGTCAAATCTCTAAAAGAGGAAGATCACATAAATCAGCTGGGGGAATATTTCACCTTACTAAACAAGTACGGGATGAAACTTAATCATTCAAAGTGCACCTTCGGGGTCGCCTAAGGCGAATTCCTAGGTTACATAGTAACTCAACGAGGAATAAAAACAAACCCCAAACAAATCAGTGCGTTCTTGGAAATGCAACCTCCGAGCTCGGTAAAAGAGGTACAAAGGCTGACAGGCCGCATTGCCGCGTTAAATCAGTTTATTTCCAGGTCGACCGATAAATGTCTCCCTTTTTACCAGTTACTAAAGGGAAACAAAAAATTCATATGGGATGACAAGTGCGGGGAGGCCTTTAAGCAACTAAAGGCGTACCTCTCCGAGCCCCCCATTTTGTCGAAACCAATTGATGGTGAGCCACTTTACCTATACGTAGCAATCTCCGAAGCCGCAGTGAGTGGCGTCCTCATAAGAGAAGAACGAGCTGAGCAAAAACCGATCTACTACGTGAGCAAATCCATAGTAGACGCCGAAACCAGATACCCACGAATGGAAAAACTGGCCCTGGCAGTATTAATCGAAGCTCGCAAGCTCAAAACCATAGCTTCAAGATATTGTATAATCAACTCCCGCCTTTACAAGCGAAGTGTAAACGGTCCCTACCTAGTATGCGTCCACGGGCTCGAAACGTTTACGATGTTATCATAAATACACGGATGCTCGTGTGGCAGCCACTCAGGAGGAAGGGCATTAGCCATCAGGATCAAAAGGCAAGGATACTTTTGGCCCACCTTGGTCGCTGACTGCGAAGAACATGCTAAAGCGTGCGACAAATGCCAACGGCATGCTCCCACGTTACATCAACCTACTGAAAACTTATCTTCCATTTCATTTCCATACCCTTTTATGAGGTGGTCAATGGATATAGTGGGGCCCATGGTAACCTCGAGAAAAAGAAGGTGTCGCTTCTTACTCGTCCTCACCGACTACTTCACCAAATGGGTGGAGGCAGAAGCTTTCCAGCAAATTAAAGTAAACCACGTAAAGGAATTCGTATGGCAAAACATAGTCTGCCGGCACGGAGTCCCGTACGAGATTATAACCGACAACGGTTCACAGTTCATCTCAAATCAATTTCTCGAATTCTACGGAGATCACGAAATCAGATTAACAACCTCGACCCCACGTTACCCTCAAGGCAATGGGCAGACCGAGGCAGCAAATAAGCTAATACTGAGCAATCTCAAAAAGCGACTAGATACCAAAAAGCAAAGATGATCCGACGAGCTCCCTGGAGTCTTGTGGGCCTGCCGGACCTCACCTCGCAAAGCAACCTCAGGAACACCATTCTCCTTGGCTTATGGAATCGAGGCCGTGGTTCCCGCTGAGGTTGCAGTCCCCAGTCTGAGGATAGACATATGTCACGTAAACGAGGAACTGAACAACGAGATGCTTCTCGACCAACTCGATGTTATCGATGAACGCCGAGATCGAGCACTCGTTAATCTTCAAAATTATCAACATGCGGCAGCACGTTACTATAATTCAAAAGTCAAACAGCAAAGATTTCGAGTTGGGGAGCTCATCCTACGAAAAACCTACGAAAACAAAAGGGAACGGAACGCTGGAAAACTGGGCACCAACTGGGAAGGTCCATACCGGATCTCCGAGGTAGTAAAGGACGGCGTATACAAGCTCGCCAGGATGCACGACAATACACCTGAAAGGAACTCATGGAATACCATGAATTTAAAGAAGAACTATCATTAAAAAGACACTTGTAAAAATCGAACTACGAAAAGGCTTGATCCCTCCTCAGGGTACGTAGGCAACCTCATAAGGGTGCAGCTATTAAAATAAAAAATATCCTTCCTTGAGCATGTTAAAAGCAGCCTGAGACCTCTCAGCTACCATCTACAAGCTAAAAAATATCCTTCCTTACTCTATAAATGAACAGCCTTACGAGCTAAAGCGTGCTACCATCTAGCACGACTCGACTTTGCGTCTAAATTGCAGAGTCACAACCTTTCTAGTCTCTAAATGACAACAACCTCTACGTCTAAACTGTTTAGGTTACATGTATGCCTCTAGACGGCTTCGACCTTGCGTCTTTAAATCATCTGGTCAGCTCCCAAGGTCTCTAAACGACCTGGGAGCAAGGTCTCTAAACGACATGGGTCTTTGGCCGAAAAACCGCATTTGATCTAAAAAAGACAGCCTCTAAAAACGGCAAAAATCATGAATAAATTTTTTTCAAATCATCAAAGTAAATAAAGCCTCCTCAAAGGAGCATGAGTTCAAACCAAAAAGCCCACTAGGGCATAAACGAGTTCAACAAACAAACCGGAAAAGGGTTTAAAGGCCTCCCCAGGCACCAAGTTTAAAAGAACAACAAAAGACGAAAACAGTAAAGGTATCTCTAGCAAGCAGGATTAGCTGGTTTATCCTCAAGGGCAGGTTGATTCAAGGGCAGCGGGAACTCCTTCCTAAGCTCCTGAGAACCAAGGTCGAGCTAATCATTCAATTGTGCGCTCGGACCAGCAGACAGCGTAACCGAGTCATCGGATACCTAAGGAATATCAATTTTACCCAGGGAAAAATCTGATACCTGGACGATGGCAAGCTCCGCGTCCAACCTCAGTTTCTCAACCTGGATGCTCTTGTTTTCAGCCTCAAAATCGTTGATGGTCTGGTTGATAATATCATCAAGAAGAAGAATATTGGATTTACACTCCATAACCTGAGTCTCGGTATCGACCTCGATCTTCTTCTTCTCCCATTTATCATTTATCCCCGAAAGAATGGCACAATATTGTTTGGATATCTCCCTCCTCGCGGCTTTTTCAGCTTTCTTCACCATCTCCTTATGCCTCCTGGCAAGCTTCTTCGAGTCCTCTATAACCTTCTCAACCTGGACCCTCAAATCCACTATATTTTCGCTGGTTGAACGAAAACCAACCTCAGCATCTCCAGCTCGTCCCTCGGCAACACGGAGATCCACCTTCAAATCCTCATTTAATTTCTCCAACACAGAAACCCGAGCTTGAGCCTCCCGTGCGGAATCTTCGCATCTCTTGGCCAAAACAGCTTGGTCCTTAACTTGGCCTTCCAAAAGAGCAACCTCGGCCATCCTCTCCTCGTTCCGAGTGAGTCTCCTCATCAGCTCGTCCCTTTCAGTGACGAGGTCAGCAATGGTCCTAGCTGCCCTCTCCACCTCATCGGGCTGGGTAGCAGAACGGAGATCTTGCTCAAAAGAGGTAATCAGCTCATTGGCGATGGAAACAGCCTGGGAAAGGAACATAAAAATTCAGCAGAGAAAAATCAAAGTAACAAGGAGGAAAGTAAAGACAGCAAAAACTACCTGACCCATCGCACTTGTGAACTGAACATAGCCCTTAGGCTTCTTCATGTTCCTAAGAGATGGCAAGAAGCAGGACGAAGGCCTAACACGCCTAAAGAGATTTGCAAGCTGGGAATTGTTCTCAACAATTGCCTCAGGTCCGTCAAAATCGAACCTAAAGGCATTCGGAGAAATGCCTCCACTACCCTGAGAACGAGGTGCCACATGCCTCCTTGATGTCTCTTCGCCATCAAACACGTCGCCACGAGAGCGCTTGGAGCGAGACTGATGCTCGGCAGAACGACTCGGCTCCTTAGAAGACACCCTGGAAGCTGACTTTTGAGGACCCCTAGCTCGAACATCATGTTGGGTAACCTCGGCTTCATCACCTTTTGGCAGAACGCCACCACCACCATGATCAACTTCATGCTCACAATGATCATCTTTTTCAACCTCTTCTCGTTGTGGGGTCTCAGCACGAATGGACTTACCAAGAGCCTCTTTGACCTTCTTATCAAGAGCATCGGCTAGCGTCGGGGAAGGGCGCAATCGCATCATCTTCCTGTAAGAAAGGCGTTGCGGCTTCTTAGAAGGAACCATCTTGCTGGATTCGGTGGAGCTCTAGCTACGAGTAAGATCAACATGGGAGGTAGCAGGGGCAGTATCTGGCACATGAGAACCAGCCGGGGGATCAATCTCAACGCGGACTAGATCTTTAGCAACGGCCTTGGAGCCTCGGGATAATGGACGTAGCGGGAGCCGGAGCTTGGATTTGAAGCAGAGAAGATGGAGGTGGAGAATCTGTAAAGTCAAGCAAAGGGGATTTAAATAAAGTAACAATTCTTAATCTAAAAAGGATAAAAAATCCCTCCAAACATGTAAGTCGGCAAGCAGCTGCAACGGACAGCCCGGGAGATTGACGTTCACGAGCTTGCTGAATTCTATCAAGGGAGAAACCCTTCTAGTCGGAACTCTCACCCTTGACAAGGTCAACAAGCTGTTGGACCTCAGCTGTTACTGTCTTTGAAGAATCAATTGACTCTGCACAAAAGAAAAAAGGTCACCATATTAGAACAAAAAAAGAGAGTAACAATTAAGAAATCCCCAGAAGGAATGCTCGGATCGGCATCCGAGGGATCGCGATGACCAGTGACCTGAGCCCAAGAGTGTCTAAGCACTGACTCGTCTTCAACGGATCTGCTGGAAATTCTGAAATAGAACCATTTCTCCCACCATTTGTCATCCCTCACATTGAATCTAAATACGGATCGATTGACCTTCGCCGGAAAGTAGTAGGTCCCTTAAAAGTCGCGCAGACGCTACATGATCCCTGCAAACTCGCCCTATGAACAAGCTAGAGATTAATCAGACGCCCGAGATTGCGAGATCGTGCCAGTTGGAGGATCAATTAAATCCCGAGATCGCAGTTCCGCATCCTCAATGATAAATCATTAAAGATGCTGGGAGGCAACTGTTGGGCCTAAATTCCACACCTAAAGTCCAGCCTGATCAAACAGGCCTGGAATCAAGCCCAGATTACTGAAAAGCCTCGTAGAGCGAGCTCGCGATCTGGGAAGGAGTCGAGCACGAAGGGAAGAAGGAGATCGATGGGAGAAGGAGCTCGCAGCACGCAAGTCAAACACATTAAACCAAGAACCCCAGGATCAATCTCAGTAATAAATTCCTAGATCGTAAACTTAAAGTCTAAATTCAATTACGTATATTTAGTGACTAGCGGTTACGTTCTTAAAGGACGTGTATAAGTTTAGAATAGGAAGAACAATGTAAAGGATCGAATTCTTGACTACGAAAAAGGCAATAATAACATATAATATTTTCTCTCTCAAATTCCTCTCGAGTTCTTACAAGTTTTTCCTAAGTCTTTTTAATACACTTCAACCTCAAAGTGGTCAAGGATTGAGGTTGTGAGATTCTGCTCTCACAAACTTGTTATGCCCTAGTGGGCCTTTTGGTTGAACTTATGCTCCTGCGAGGAGGCTCAATTTTATTTAATTTGATCTTTAAAAATCTTTCGTTTTTCCTTAGAATCAATTTCGCCATTTAGAGGTTAACACTTTTCAATGGATCAAAGACAGTCTTTCAGCCAAAGATTCGGGCCGTTTAGAGATCTTGCTCCCATGTCGTTTAGAGACCCTGCTCCCAGGTCGTTTAGAGACCTAGGGAGATGACCATGCGATTTTAAGACGCAAGGTCGAAGCCGTTTCAGAAACCTTGCTCCCAGGTCGTTTAGAGACCTCGGGAGCTGATCATGCGATTTTAAAACGCAAGGTCGAAGGCGAACCAAGCTATGCGATTTGCCTTAAGAAGTATTATGCGATTTTAAGACGCAAGATCAAGCCTTTCGCCATTTAGAGGCTGACACTTTTCAATGGGTCAAAGGCATTTTTTTTAGCCAGGGACCCAGGCCGTTTAGAGACCCTGCTCCCAGGTCGTTTAGAGACCTAGGGAGCTGACCATGCGATTTTAAGACGCAAGGTTGAAGCCGTTTAGAGGCAGGCATGCAACCTAAACAGTTTAGACGTAAAGGTTGTTGTCGTTTAGAGACTAAAAATATTGTGACCTTGCAATTTAGACGCAAAGTCGAGTCATGCTAGTTGGTAGCATGTTCTAGCTCGTAAGGCTGTTCATTTATGGAGTAAGCTTTTAGCTTGTAGATAGAAGCTGAAAAGATCTCAGCCTGCGTTTAACAGGCTTAAAAGAAGAAGATTTTTTTTTATTTTAATAGATGCACCCTTATGAGGTTGCCTACGTACCCTGAGGAGGGATCAAGCCTTTTCGTAGTTCGATTTTTACATATATCTTTCATTGTAATTTGTAATGGTAATATTTCTTCAAATTTATCGCATTCCATGGGTTCCTCCCAGGTATGTGTCACTGCCTCCTCGAGAATTATCCAGCGAGAGGCGCGGTGTAGTGCATCATCTAGTGATACGGGCTCCCGAACCGTGAGCTCCTCAAAGAATTTTGAGGTTTTTAGCAGTCCGTTTTGGAGGGCTTTCAGGGCCGTTGGGTAATGTAGATCGGCGATTTTTGCCTTGACGGCTTTAAAACTGTCAATGTACTTTTGCAACGAGTCACCTGGCTTTTGAGTAAGTACCCACAGATCGGCCTCCGAGGTCTCGATCTGGATAAATACCGAATATTGCTTCAAGAATGCAGCTTGAAGTTGGGTGAAGTTGTCAATTGAGTTCGGTTTCAGGGAGGTAAACCATTCCAAGGCCGAATCTGTTAGATTTTCGGCGAAAAAACAGAGCGTGCTGACTCGAGGTCGCTCCCGAGTAGTCGCACCCTTGAAAAGGCGAATTTGAAACTTCTCATAAATGCCTTGGGTCGGTTTCTCCGTTATACCGGGGAAATCGGATGTTTCCGACATCGCCAAGGTGGGGGCTCGCGATCCGTGAGGTGAATGGCGTCTGACTGACTTCATCAATCACCCGATCTATTTCAGGTGTCGAGCTCAGAGCGGTGTAGATCTGTGATCTCATCCGTTGTAGCTCGACGTTGGTGTCTTCATAGTAATTCTTGATTGACTCAAATTCAGGCATGCTGCCTGAGCCTGAACCATTCCTGTAATTGTATTGAGGTTGAAGCAGGAATCCTTGGCCCAGCTGGGCAGGATTTTTGACCACGTTCTCAGGTCGGGGAACATGTCGCCCGATCGTGCCTGCCTGAACCACTCTTTCTAGGTCGTCTTGGCGAGCTGCGATCACGCGATTTTGTTCTATGAGAACCGATATCAGGTTCCAGATCTCAGCTATTTGATCCGGAGCCGGCTGGTTTACGATTGCATGTCCCGAAGGAACGACAATTTCGTTGATCCTAGATGTGATGTTCGCTTCCGAGGTTGTAATGGAAACGTTTGTTGTGCTCGACATTATCCTTTTTCGAATGATAAAATTCATGGATTAGAAGAAGGAAATTGTTTTGCTTCTCCCCACAGACGGCGCCAAATTGTGAGAGCAGAATCTCACAACCTCAATCCTTGGCTTGATTTAGGTTGAATGCGTTTAGAAAGACTTAGAATTGCTTAGAGAAAAGGTTTGTATATTATTGTTTATTGCCAAGAATTCGATTCTCTTTACAATGAGGTTCACCTTCGAACTTATACATGTTCAAAAAATATAAACGTCTAAATCTAAATTAAAACTTGGAATTGAATTCGTGATATTTGATTAAATGCTCAGCTTGATTCTAGGAAATCACATTTAATGTGTTTGACTTGGTTTGAACTTTGGCCGAGCTCGTACTATTGTCTTTCTGCGAGCTCGCTCCTTTCCTGCGAGCTCGGTGCTTTCAGCATGCTCGGTGCTTTCAGCATGCTCGGTGCTTTCA
The DNA here is from genome assembly GCA_002933935.1 of Eutrema yunnanense. Lineage (NCBI taxonomy): Eukaryota > Viridiplantae > Streptophyta > Magnoliopsida > Brassicales > Brassicaceae > Eutrema > Eutrema yunnanense. The sequence goes on along the minus strand of PKML01057341.1, from coordinate 58,093 downwards.
GCATGCTCGCTGTTTCCAGCATGCTCGCTGCTCCCAGTACGCTTGTTTTAACTTGTGTCTTTCTTACTTCAGCTTGTAAACAGTCTCATGAGACCTCGTCGTGGGCCGAGCCTTCATTGTTGAGCATGCTTATTCGGGCTGGATTTAGGGTGCTAAATTCGGGCCCAACACTAAATATCGCAGTTCGCATACCAATATGAAACAACTAAGTAATAAAAGTCAAACTATCGCAGTTCGCCGAACTCAAACAGTTCGTATTTTCCCAAGCCGAACTCTTCAGTTCGCATGACAATCTGAAATGACTAAGTAATATAAGCCAAACTACGTAGTTCGCACTTAAAAGCTTCGCGGTTTCACACATCGACGTCCTGGCCAGACGATCGATAGCACTCCTCAGGGATGCAAAACATTTAAAAGCCGAGATCCGTCTAGCACAAGCTGGGAATAAGACCCGCACTGAAATTCGTCCTCAGATCATCCGAGCTAAATAAGGCGAACCGACCTCGCATACTCTTATTCGATCTGGGGACCCCGAGTATCTTGAGATGAGCACACCATCGTAGTCTCATGCTAAGCTCTCGGGGTAAAGCACGACACATTCTCGCAAATTAAGCCGATTTCTCAACAATCGCAAATTTTATAAGCCGATTTCCCAACAATCGCAAATTTTATAAGCGGATTTCTCAACAATCGCACATATGTAAGCCGATCCTCAGTGATCGCCGATCTTGAATTGATCGAAAACCGAGTTCATCTAACGTACCCCAGCTAAGACCGTATTATGTATGGCACCAATTTGGTACGTAGAGGACTCGAGATGATCGTATCATTTTACGACTTTACGCGGATTAATAAACAATCCCGCTTTCAAAAATTCCTAAGCCGAAATTTTCAGTTCGCACTACAGTCTAAATCGACTAAGTAAGTAAGTCGAACTCTTCAGTTCGCACTACGATTAAACTCAGCGAAGTACAATAACTCGAGCCTTCATAGTTCGCAAAAGGATTAAGCCGAGCTCACATAATTCGCAAGGTTTTCCGCGAACTACGAATGAGTTGATCACTTCCAAGGGTACGTAGGCAGCCTTTCCCAAGGCGCAACTATAAAACCAAAACCAAAAGACGGTCTTCCTAAAGTGGCTCATCGATCCCGACGTTCAACCAACCTCGCAACAAAAGCCGAGCTAAGAAACTCGCATAAGCTAATGAACTTTGCCGAAGACAAGGTCTTCAAGACATCAAGACAAGATGCTGATCTCAATTCCAACCGAGCTAAAGAATTCTCCATGAACTTCGCCGAACTCAAAGAACTCCTTCACGAAACGGGGGGGGAGGGGGACTTATTGTTGGTGGTGAGTTTAGCACTCCCCAGTTTAACCCGGTTTGAATTAAGATCAACCCAACTACCGACTTCTCAAGCCCATCAAGGCCCGAGCTCGTCACCAGAGGATTTTAAGATTTGCGGAATATTTCCCGATCTCAAAGGGATTTTAGGAAATCTTCATTTTCCCAATGGAACTAAGAAAAGGAAGTTCTGATGGAACTAGGAAAAGGAAATCATCCTATTTTTTAGCTAGCTTTGAACCTTATAAATAGGGGAGCTCCTCATTCATAATATTCATGAGACCTAAGAGTTCCAACTTCATAACTTTTATTCTTCTAGTTCTCTTTTACCGATTAAAGTCTCTCGACCTAAACCGTTTTGCACTACAAGAAAACATGGTCATTTCCGACGGATTTCCGACGGGATTTCGACCAACGTACCATCCGTCGGAAAATCGTATCCGTTAGAAATCTGTTGGAAATTTCCGACGGATTTCTGACGACAACAAGCCGTCGGACCAATTCCGACGGCCTTCCGACAAATGCTGATGTTGCCGACGGATTTCCGACGACAGGCATCCGTCGGATACTTTCCGACGGATATTCGACAGATGGTGACCTTGCCGACATCTTACCGACATCATTGCCGACATCGATAATATCTACTTTGCATCCGTCGGAAAATGCGCACAATTTTGTTTATAAAAACGTATCCACCCTTTCATTTACAATCACAAAAAAACCTCTCTTATCTAATTCCTTACTATAATGTCTTCTTCAGATCCTTATGATTATTTTTGATCATGGATGGACAAGCCTCATCAAATTCCGGACACATGCCTAGTTACGGAGGAATTCAAAGAAGGTATGCAGGAATTCATGGTATTTGCGGGTACGCAGAAGAAAGCAAAAAAACGGTAAAATATACTGCCCTTGTAGTAATTGTCGGAATCGTAGATTTATCGTGATAGATGAAGTATGGTCACACCTGTATTGTCATGGGTTTGTGCCAGGTTACAAGGTTTGGTATTATCATGGAGAAAATGATACAGTGGTGGATAATATTGCTATTACTAGTGAACAATATATTGGGGATAACGCTAGCTTAGAAGAACCTGCAATTGAAGTAGAAAGTATTGTAGGTCATGTTCAGATGTTGAACGATGCATTTCGTGAAAGTATACCATCAGTTGCTGAGTATGGAGATAGAGGAGAAGAACCTAACTTAGAAACTCGGAGATTCTTTGATATGTTAGACACTGCTAATCATCCGTTATACAATTGTACTTTGCCGAGTTTGATATAATAAAACGAGATTCGATCCGTTGAGTTTACTGTTTAACCCCTTGTGTGATCTCCGGGATCAACAACCTTAAAGTCCAAGATGAGTCTCCAAAACATCTTCGTCTCATTTTGAGGGAGACTATTGGAGTATACCGGTTTGGTTTAAATTGATTAAGATCACATTGTAGCCGGTTTAAGCTAATGTATAGTATATAAGCAATTGTATAGTCAACGACTGTGATTAACAGAAATAGAAACAAATTTTCATTCTCAACAAACTTCTTTTTCTTCAAGCTCACGATATTCTGGTTTTCTCTTCTCTAGCTAATAGATTATTCGTTGCTGGTTGGAGTAGATGATGAGGGTCATGAGCTAGTGTGTGGGATCATCGACTACTTGAGGCAATACACATGGGACAAGCAGTTAGAGACGTGGGTGAAAGTGTCTTTGGTGGTGCCAAAGAACGTGCAGCCGACAGTGATCAGCCCGATTGATTACAAGACGAGATTCAGGAAATTCTTGGTGATCATTTCTTGTGCGTCCCTGACCAATGGTGCAACCAAGGAGACTGATTCTTGAGGACAAAAAGCAAAAGCTTCGAGCTTGAAAACAGAAGCTATATTGATTATACCCAGTGTGAGTCTCTCATATGATTCTTTCATTTGATTATATATATAATTCACATGTATATGTATATAGAGATTGTTGGAGTTTTAAGTGTATCAATGGTAATATTATGAACCATTGTAACTATTGGTTTATGGTTACAATGTTACACGTACGGTTGCAAACGTACGTGACACCCGTTGGACTTTATAAATACTATGTTCCTTTGCCTCAAAAAAGTAATAACTAAAGAGAGAAAGAAAACAGATTCACAAGATCAAAGATTGATAAAATCTTTGGTGAAAACACAAAACAAAATACAAAATTTTTATTTGTTTCTCTTGTATCTTAGCCTAGAACAAGAGAGAACTTTGATTGTCGTATCCTAGAAGGGATTTCGTGTAACCCAAGGCTTGAAGAAGGGTCGAAATACTCTTTAAGGAAAGTGCTTTTGAGCACGATTCAATTATTATCCAAGTTCACTATACGTTACGATCCAGGAAATACAACATTTTTACAACATTCTTGAAGAGTATTTTGCGTGAACAATGGCTAATGTTTCGGTGCGTGAGATGGCGTCAAAGTTTGGCAAATTAGATAAGTTTGAAGGAGTTGATTTTCGAAGATGGCAAAAGAAGATGCACTTTCTCCTCACAACACTCAATGTGGTGTACGTTCTAAGTATGCCAATGCCCATCGTGTCGGAGAATGCTGAAAACGAGTCCGTGGAGGAGACAAGGAAGCAACTTAAACGGGAGAACGATGACTACATATGTCGTGGCCACATTCTCAACGGTATGTCCGATCCTCTCTTTGATGTCTATCAAAATGTCGAATCCGCAAAAGAATTATGAGATGCGTTGGAGTCAAAGTACATGGCCGAGGATGCTTCTAGTAAGAAGTTCCTTGTGAGTAATTTTAATAATTACAAGATGTACGATTCAAGGCCGGTTATGGAGCAATACAATGAATTACTTCGCATCCTAGGCCAATACACTCAACACAACATGAAGATGGATGAATCCATTTCGGTTTCGAGCATCATCGACAAGTTACCACCTTCATGGAAGGATTTTAGGCGCATGTTAAAACACAAAAAGGAAGACTTGTCTCTTGTACAACTTGGTAGCCATTTGCGCATAGAGGAAGCTCTAAGGGTGCAAGAGGGAAGAAAACCAAAAAATGAGGCTGAAACTTCATCGATCAATATGATGGAGGAAAGTGGGAGTTCTAAGATGAAGAATAAAGGGAAGAAACGCCCCTTTAATAACAACACTAACGATGGATCTAACAAAAGGCTTAAGAGCGTTTGTTGGATTTGTAACAAGCCGGGTCACTTCAAACGTGATTGTAGGGCAGCAAAGGATAAGAATAAAACGCATCATAACCGTTTTGGGCAAGGTTCTAAGGAACAAGGCCCATCATCTCTTCAAGGTCAGATTTCTGTTTTTGATTCATATTCGAAAGTGAATTATGTGTCAAAAATTGCTGAGGCATTTTATGTGCAGGATGATGAGGTGACGTGGTGGATTGACTCGGGTGCAACAACACATGTTTGCAAGGATCGTGGCTGGTTCAAGACATACGAGCCAGTTCAAGATGGGTCCGTACTTCATATGGGCAACGAGTCAACCGCTCCTATCCTAGGTCGTGGAAAAGTGGTGTTAGAATTTAGTTCCGGGAAAACTCTTGATCTTAATGATGTAATTCATGTACCCGGAATTAGAAAAAACTTACTCTCTGGTAGTGTTTTAAATAAGTGTGGATTTAAACAAGTGTATGAGTCAGATAAGTATGTCTTATCTAAGTGTGGTGTCTTTGTTGGATTTGGATATTTTTGTAATGGCATGTTTATGCTTAATATTAATAAAATTGTCGATTCTATTTATATGACATGTTCTAGCAAAAATAATACTTCTCTATGGTATGCAAGATTAGGTCATGTACATTATAAACGTATGATTGATATGTCTAAAGATGGATTAATTCCTACTTTTGATGTGAATATAGATAAGTGTGGAACATGCATGTTGACTAAAATAGTTAGACAACCGTTTAAGAGCATAGAAAGAAACGCTAGGATGCTTGGACTTATACATAGTGATCTATGTGATTTGCATTCGACTCCATCTTTAGGGAATAAGAAATATTTCATCACGTTCATAGATGATTATTCTCGCTATTGCTATGTATATTTATTACATGCTAAAGATGAGGCCCTTAATAAATTTAAGGTTTATAAAACTGAGGTTGAATTGCAACATAATGACTTGATTAAGAAGTTACGCACCAATAGAGGTGGGGAGTATTATGATCCAACATATTTTCAGTCTGTAGGCATTATACATGAGACTACGGCTCCGTATACACCACAACAAAATGGTGTGTCCGAGAGAAAAAATAGAGTCCTAAAAGAAATAGTTAATTCCATGTTATCTTACTCGGGACTGAGTGACGGATTTTGGGATGAAGCCATGTTAACGGTGATACAAGGATTTTGTAATCCTTTAGAGGTATCAATACCCTCTTATCGATGTAGTATAAGAGGTTATCGAATCCAATTGGGAATAGTCTTAATCACTAAGAATGCAAGGCACTTAAAGCAAGTTAAGCCAAACGAGTGGGCTTTGTAATTAAGTAACCAAATTAAGCAAATAAAACAAGTAATAAGAAACTAAACAAGATGTAAAAGCAATAAGCAAAGCGAATCCTAAGATGGGATAATCGATATTAGGCAATCAAAGCATGATCCAAGGCATTCATTCACACAAACAAGCTATCCCTAGGTTAATGATCTCTAATCTTGATTAGTCCTCTTTCAAGGCACTAATCACTATGTTAATTATCAAATTCATTAGCAAATCATCATTTGTGAATTATCAATCAACATGCATTGAGAATATAAACTAGATCAACCAAAAATATGCCTTAGACAACTATTCCCATAGGCTAAGAACATAAATCCTTTGAATAATTTGGTCAAGGCATTTCATCAAACACTTGGTGTTCATGAAATGCCTTATGATCTAGACCTACTCTTTCAAGCTAGATCTAGCATTGGGAACATTAAACAAAGAAGGATAATATATAATCTAATCCTAAACACCTTAGATCAAGCCTTGAATCCCCTAAATCTAACCCATCTCAAGATCCTAAAAGACTACTCAAGACCCATTA
>PKML01057341.1:37342-50633 GCA_002933935.1 Eutrema yunnanense | reverse complement strand
AAAAATAGAGAGAGATGAAGATTGCCTCTACTACACGTTTCAATTTGCTAAGAAGCCTTTTGATAACGTTTGAGTATCATCAGCAGTAGAAGAATCGTTTAAAAAACCGTTTGAAAACGTTTATTTACTCGTGATTAAAGATCCAATTTAAGTTATAAACAGAATTTGGATCTTCATAGAGTTAAGATTGTAGGACCAAAATTTATACTACAGACAGGAAAGATTTAATCACGATAATAAATAAATAAACAGTTAAGGAACAGACGATTCATAAACGATAAAGCAATAAAATATCTAAGGAGGCGAGATGAATCTCTTTCCTTAACTCTAAGAATCTCCCGTAGTGCGACGGGTTTTAATAGATCCATGAGTCCCAGGATACAACCAAAGTAATCTGTATCATCTACACTTGATATCAGATCTATCGAACATTATACTACGATACTCTCGAATAAAGACTTACTCTAAACTGTAGAGAATTGAAGGAACTTTTTCTTTTGTAAGTGTGTTTTCTGTGTGTGATTGGATACCTTTCTCTCAAGAGAGGCGATCCTATATATAGGAGAAGATCCTAGAGGAAATTATTTCCAACTAGCGATGTGGGACTTTTTACAAGTCCTCACTTTTCCTTTTTGTTAGGTTTTTCTTTTTCTTAAGGTTTTTCCTTTTTTGTAGGTTTTTCCTTTTTTTAAGGCTTTTCCTTTTTTAAGGCTTTTCCTTTTTTAAGGTTTTTCTTTTTTTACATTCACAAGGCTTTTTTACTTAGCCCAAATGTCTCATTTCAATTCACACATACACATATTTATAAAGCCCACAAACTCTTATAAATTTTGTTCCAACAGTTAGAGACGTGGGTGAAAGCGTCTTTGGTGGTGCCAAAGAACGTGCAGCCGACAGTGATCAGCCCGATTGATTACAAGACGAGGTTCAGGAAATTCTTGGTGACGCATTTCTTGTGCGTCCCTGACCAATGGTGCAACCAAGGAGACTGATTCTTGAGGACAAAAAGCAAAAGCTTCGAGCTTGAAAACAGAAGCTATATTGATTATACCCAGTGTGAGTCTCTCATGATTCTTTCATTTGATTATATATAATTCACATGTATATAGAGACAGCTCAAGTTTTTTATTCACCCTGTCATTGTGCAGTTTTTTAGCAAAGTTAGTAGGGTGGATTTAGTGTTTGGATTGTCTCTGTCTTTTTTTTTGTTTTTTAATATACATTTCATTGAATGGCAGATTCAAGCAAGTTTAAGTCCCTACTAAAAAAAAAAAGTGTCAGTTGCTACATGTAAAAAGTATTGTTTTTTGCAGGGAAAACATCTATTTCCCCACGAATTATACTATATCCATCCATATCTCTACCGAACTATGTTCTCTATATATTTCTCCACAAAAGGAAAGTTAAAGACTTAAATCTCTCGAAAAAAAATTCGAGGCTTTTCTACAAAATTAACAATATCTCAATTGTGATACCACTCTCAAAATAGCGGAATTATGTTCTCCCACTTTTTAAAAATCCTGAAACTCTCTCCAAGGCATGAAGGAGAGTTTTTTTTTTATTATTATTATCAAACCTTTCTTTTAGAGCTTTCCAAAGCTCTGCTGGATCTTTTATGTTCGCATAATCATGCGTCACATTTTCGTCGAGATGTTTCCTTAAGAAAATTATCGCATTTGCCTTATCTTCGGCAGACGATTTGTTTCCTTCTTTTATTGCCTCAGACAATTTTTTCGACAATAAAAGAAGGTCGAGCGATAATTTAAGTCTTTTTTTAATATACATTTCATTGAATGGCAGATTCAAGCAAGTTTAAGTCTGTACAAAAAAAGTGTCGGTTGCTACATGTAAAAAGTATTGTTTTTTTGTATAAGAAAGAAATTTTAAAAAGGAAGAACGATATATTTTCCCTTCAAAACTATGATATAACACAATTTCTACATAAAGTTTGATCATTGTATTGGATCCCCACAAATTGAAAGTTTCAGATTTATTTCCCCACTGTTTGAAAGTTCAAAACCAGTTTCGCCACGGTATAAAAGTTCGAAATCAGTTTTCCCATAAACCACGATTACTGTCGGTTTTAGGTCGGGTCAGATTTTTAATTCGGTTTGATGTTGGGTTAGGTCATAAACCAATAAAAACAATGTCTGTGGAAAACTGGTTTAGAACTTTAAGACGGTGTAGAAATAAATCGGAAACTTTCAATTCGTAGGGATCCAATACGAGGATCAAATTTTGTGTAGAAATTGTACTATATCATAGTTCCGAGAGGAAATATATCGTTTTTCTCTTTTAAAAAGGATTGTTATTACATTTGATTGGCTTTTCGATCTATAGCCCCAGGAAATTTCACAGTCGAAGTTCACACCAGTTCACACCACACAAAGTTTCGACCGCTTGAAACTACACAAAATTTTGATATCTTTATGTGACCATACAAAATTAAGTTTCACATCATCGAACATTTGAACTAGGTCAGGGCATTCATTCGGGTACCCGTTCGGATTCGGGTCTTTTTTTTCTTCAGATTTTGGATATCTAATCTATTAAAACAGAGATATTTTGTGTCCAAACAAGAAAAAATGCATATAAATCTATTTTTCCTGGATAACTTTTAACATTTAAATTTGTGTGGATAAATATCCGTGTTTCCAAACAGAATCATTTTGTTCAATTAAATATTCATTTTTTGGAGATAAAATTTTAAATACAAACCATAATCTTCTAAACCATGCATTGATATCACAAAAGTTTTAATTTTGGTTATATTTTATATTTTAATTTAATTCCGAAAATTAAAAAAAAATATATTTTAGATAATTTTTTAAAAAAATTAAATATAGGTTAGATTATTTACCAAAAATCAGAAAATTAATTATTATCTTCAAAAATAATAAATCAGATATTAATTTAGATTTAATCTAAATATTCGAATTTAAATAATATTTCCATAATAACACAGATGATAAACAAATATGTTATTGTATTTTTTTATCATAATCAATCATCTTAAAAAATCAAATATTTGAAATTAGTAAATATTTATATTATACGGTAATATGATAGGCGGGTTAGGGTTATGTTTTTATAATCGCCATCTTTTACGGGTTTGTTTGTCAAAAGATCCAATGTATTAGGCTGATTTGAGGCAGATTAAAAAAGCGGGTTAGCATTTTAACACTCATAAATATATAGATTGATTGTGTGTGTAGTAATCTAAATTCACATAATAACAAAGTTTACAAAATGAGTCAGAAAATTTGGATAGCTAAAATAATTAATTTTAAATCATACATTTTTTTTTTTGGTAAAATGTAAAGATTATATTACCAATTTTCAGATTTTTGACAGAATTACAAAGGAAACAAGAAAGGGAAAAGACCGAAAACTACAACAAACGGAAACAACAACGAAGACATGAAAAAGCAATCTAACAAACAACCTAAAAAAGAATCCAAGGGAGCGGTAGAGCAAGGAGCAAACTACGGGAAGGGATAGCTGCGACGACTAAAAAACTCTTAATGTTGCCACGAGAATCGAATTCCAGGTCCGTCCTCAAAAACCTAAAACACAATGCTTACAGCTTCACCACGAGCTAAGAAGACCCTCTTTGAGGCTAACGAACAAGCTTCTGCTGAAACCACTGGCTGGTAGAAATTGGAGTACCCCGCACTCGAGAACTAAAATAGCAAACTCGAACAGCCCCTCCGAAAACGAGACCACCAAAACCCCCCGCAAAGCAAGACCACGAAGGACTGATGCAAAGGGGACTCATCCCGAGCAAAGCAACATAAACAACAAACCAAAGAACCCCTAGATTACCTTCGCAGGAGCCTGAAGACGACAAAGACACAGACGCACGCTGCTGAGACCGAACACGCACCGACGAGAGACTTCGGGACACCCGGAAGAGAAGACGGTCAAAAACCCTTCGACCAAAGAGACACTTTCCGAGCCACACCGTCAACCACCTTCCGCCTAAGAAAACCGCCAGAGGAGCAACATAAACCAAGGATAGCGGAGGACCAGTAGATCGGAAAACTGCTTTTCGATCCAAGAACCACCGAAGCAGAAACACGAGAAACTCACCAAGAGCGAGAACCCGCAGACCCACCACCATCCTCGAGCTGCTCTGAAAAATTAAAGCCGGAAAAACCTCCGGGAGAACACGAAGCCGCCATCTGCCGCCGAGTCAACAGATTCACAAGGGCACCGGCGAGACAAACCTCCAGGGGCCACCATCTCCGGAATAAACCCTTGCCGAGCCGATTCACCAAATCCCTCTTCCGGCCTGCAGAACCAGAGAGAGAGAAACAGATCGACACAGACCTCCGGCAGACTAGGTGGGGAGACGCCGGCCAACGAGGCGCCGCAACACCATCACTGCGTCCCCTGCGACACCGCAAGGGTCGCACCGCCGACGAGGAAGAACAACTGCAAAAGACCAAGGAGAACAGAAAATCGGCCCAAAATCAGTTCGCCGGAAAAGGAAAAAGAGGAAGGAGGAAAGAAGGAGGCCCTCTCCGACGGCGGCGAGGAGCGCCGGACGCCGGAGAGGCAGATCGGCGACTGTTGGTTAGGGTTTTGGCAAACGCAGTTTAAGAGAGAAGGAGGAGAAGACGCGTTCTTTTTAAATCATACATGTCATACCATAAATATATCTTTCCATACAATATAAAAAAACCATAAAAGATATTAAAAAAATTGTCACTCGCCCTCAATGTGGATTAAAATTTTAACTCGGATGAAAATCATATTAGATTCAAGTTTTATTCACCTTGTCATTGTAAATTTAGTTTTTGTGTGTTTCTCTTTGTCTATTTTTTTTTATTTTATACATTTCATTGAATGGCAGATTCAAGCAAGTATAAGTATGTACTTCTATTTTTTTTTGTATACATTTCATTGAATGGCAGATTCAAGCAAGTATAAGTCTGTACTAAAAAAAGAAGTGTCAGTTGGTGTACTTGTAAAAGTATTGTTTTTGTATAAGAAATAAATATAAAAAATGAGTTTTGTTACATTTGTTTGTCAAAGCATTTTAGTGGTAAGATATTCTGGTTTTATATTTTCGCTGAACCAAAGGGAACATGCATCTTGAAATGCAAAGGCCATAGCAATGTTCGTAAACAAAAACAAAAGAGAACAAAAAAACACATTTTTTTCTTTTGAGTTTGGTTCCATAATTCAGATACATTGACATCGAAGAGGAACAGAAGCACCTGCTGGTTTTCTCCTCTCTCTAATCACTGCTTCCTTCACCATTGGCACTTTCTGCTGAACCTTCTTCCATATGTGATTCACCGCACCATCGGGTTGTATCGGTCCAATCCCATTGGCTTGACCATTATCATACACAAAAACTGTCTGAACCTTTGCCATTCTACTTCTGAATGTTTCCTTGTCTCTTTCAGAGAGCCTTCTGAGATGATTAGCCAACCATTTAGGTGTCAATGCATCACTTACAGAGACAAAGACCGAGAATTCTGAGTAATCGATAATTCCCTCAAACGGGAGCTCTATGGTGTCGCTGACAACCACAGGGATGCATAGGCTTTGTATGGCGTCAAAGAGACGGCATGAAGTGGGAGTGTCACCAGCTGGATGCAAGCAGAACTCTGAGTTTCTCATTCCTCTTATCGATTGTTCTCTTCCCGTTGCATTAGGGAAACCTTCTTCCATGACAACACCGTGTTCATCGACCAGCAAGTCCCATAGTTTTTCTCTAATTAACCCTCCCTGTACAATTCAAATTATACAAATTACTTAAGAGGTCCATACACCAAAAACACTTAGCAGAGAACAGACCGTTTGCTATGAAGGCATAAGACTAATCAATTCAAATAAGGCTGCGGTTGTTTCAAATGCCGGTATCTTCATTTGCATTCAAATTGTAGACACAAGCGTGGGCATTTACAAGTATTAAGCGAATTTCATTTCACATGCTAAAGGTTATGGATTCATTAGGAAAAATTACACACAAGTACACTATACATATAAGCAAACGCAAATGATAACAAACAACCGAGGCCCAAGTCTTTCCAAGGTTGAACAACACTCGAATTTCAAAAACAGCAGTACATTTACTATGTAACAGATACCTCACAAGTCATGAGCCATTATATCACTAACAAGAGTCTCTTGCATAAAACAATGTAATAATTCAAAATAAAGAAGTGAGTTTCGCAAGAGTAGTTACCCGATGTCTGTGCTTAGCGCCTTTGAAATAAAGAAGGCTATGACGTCTCTGGTCCCGCGACAAATCTAGTCGAGGAAGTAGATGCGTGTATGGAACTATCACATCCTTAATGACAGAGACTTGCGTATGCTCTATCCTCTCGGGCAAGCTAGTACCGTTGGATGACTTAGAATCTTGCCTGAACCATCCTCCAAAATCCACCACTAGGAGAATCGATAAAGCAATCTCCTCACGAACATGCCACATTGCAACTGGGTCTGCCAAAGAACGCTTCAACATTTAACTAACCTGAACAATCCATCCACAGATATAACTTATATAAGCTTCTACACCAAATCCAATAAGACACTGTCACACTGTTCCATTCTATTCTATCTTAACACCTCAGGGAACATAGAAAGAAGCAATTTTCCTTCTTTTTTCTCTATTGGCACAAGAAATTTAGAGACACCCACATGGAGAAGACTAAAGATTTGTCAGATTGAGTGTGAATTCACATCCAAACAAGTTACAAAGACATGAAATTTCAAAGAAAAATGGAACCAATAGAGAGAGAAATTTTGGTACCAGTTAGAACAAAAACGTGATCACGACCACTGGATCGCTTCCAAGCTTTAGTGTTCTTCACGAAATCAAGCACTTGTCTCTGCCTCTGGTAATCTTCGTTTCCAGATTTCTTCCTAAAGGAGCCTTTTCCATTTCCCAGCTCTATCTCAGCGCTTAGCGTCGCGAAGAACGGCACGAAAACAACATCGGCGTCGGTATCACTGAAAACCCTTTTGGCGAAAGATCCAGCTCGCTTCTCCGGCGGAGTCTCGAGGTCTCCCATGATCCAGTACTCGGCACTGTACTGCTTAATCAGCGGATTCTCCGGGTACGGTGGGTATTTATCCGGTTTGGGTAAATTGGTTTTCCGGGTCGGGCGATCCGGGTCGTTGGGTATTCGAGAATCCGGAGAAGAGGACCAGTACTTCTCGAGAAGACCATAATTGAGGGATCTCGGAAGCTCAGCTACAAAGACATTGATGCCGTTTTGAAAGGCATTGTGTGAAATCCTCGGATTCGGGTCGGATATTAAGGAATTGGAGAAGAAGAAGAGAAGCGAGACGACGAAGACGAGGGAGAAAGAGAGGAATAAGCAAGATACTGAGCAGAGAGGTCTAGTGACCGCCATAGATGTGATCTTAGGAACCATGGAAGCTTAAGATCTTTTCACTCTTTTCTTCTTCACGAGAGAATGGTATTTTGTACCTTTGAATCCTCTGGATGGATCAGAGGCACAGTGTAAAATGAAAAGAAAACAAAAAGCGTGCCGTTTGTAGAGGTCGTTCGGAGATCCAAATCGAACTTCTTGCCGTTCTAATACTAAGCATAAAACTCCTCGTTGTCTCACTTGATCTCTTTTTTAAGCCTGGGAAAATTGGTTTATTTGAAATGTCAACTTTGGAGCACTACAATTTATGTGATTGTGACTAATTTAATTTAGCTCATGCGATAATAACTTGACCTCCATATCCATTAAAAAAAAAAACACACTCTTTTTCACAATAAATGATGTTTTATGGAAAAAAATTGTTTTAAATTATATGATTTTTATTTTATTTTTAATGCAAAATTAATTATTATTTTTATTATTTTTGACTATTTGTATTCTCTAAATTTTTGTTATCTTGGTTGATTTATGTGTTAGGTAAATAATAAATGATGTTTTAGTTTAAAAAAAAAAAATTAAATAATTCATTAATTTGTGTGTAAAAATCTTATATATAATTTGAAATGAAAAAGAATATATATATATGCAGTTTCAATACGTTAAATTTTAAAATACATTTCAATTTTGGGAAAATTGTATTTTAAACCCTTAAAGTTGAATTCATTAGCACTTTAAACCCTGAGAATTTAGCACTCTCACTATAAACGCTGAAGGTAACAAAACTGACACTTCAAACCATAAAAGTAGCTTCCGACTTTGCACCGTCAAAATTTTAAACGGCACAGTTAACTCCGTTCAAATAATCAAAACGTGCATAATATTTTAATATTTTTTTGGATTTAACTTTAATTGTCTAAAGCTAAGAAAAAAAAAATTGTGATAGAGAAAACCCAGAAAGTGCGATTGAGGAAGAAGAATCGAGAAGATAAGAGTATGGGGTAAGATTCAACTTAATCTTTCAATTAGACATGTTTTACATGTTTCCTTGTTCGATTTCTGGGTTTTAGAAGTTTTGCGATTTCTTTCCTGGGTTTGCGATTTCGATGAGGTTTTCTCTTTGGAATTTCAAGTTCGATTTGGTTCAATCTTTCACTTAGGATTCGTTTCGATAGTAGTATGAGCTAAATGCTTGTAGTTTTAGGTGAATGTTTGTAGTTTCGGCTCAATTTTTAATGTCGATAGTTGAGCTAAAAATTGAGTTGAAACTACAAACATTCACCTAAAACTATAAGCATTTAGCTCATAACTCTAATATGCACTCTTAAATGACTCTAATTTTTGTAGTTAGTCTATAAACTCTTTAAAAAAAAAAAAAAATTTGTGTCTAATTTTTTATAAAATTAGTAAAATATTTTTTTAATTTTTGTTTTGATATAGTATATTTAAATAAAATATAAAAAATTAAAGTAAAAAATATAGTAAGATTTTGAATATTTTTTTTAATATATAAATTGACTATTATTTTAAAATATATACTATTAAAATTAATTAAAAATTAAATAATAAATAATTTTTTTAATGAAAAAAATATATTTTTTATATTTTAATCAATAATTTTTTATATTTTAATCAATAATTTTAAAAGACTAACTATTGTCATTTGAAAAGTCAACTCTGCAAAACGATATGAGAGTAATTAAGATTATAAAAAGAAAAAACAATGGTCATTTCAGTCTTCAATCATCATTGATAATAGTGGAGAGAGAAGCTTCACAATCACAACAATGGCGGAGGAGACGCCATATCCGAAACTTCTTCCTCTTCTTCTTCTTCTTCTCCTCCACTTTCCTTTTTCAGCTTCTACCATACCTCTCGGCTCTGTTCTTTACGCCTCCGGTTCAAACCAGTCTTGGTCGTCTCCCAATTTCACTTTCTCCGTCTCCTTTCTTCCTTCGTCTTCCCCTGATTCCTTCCTCGCCGCCGTTTCCTTCGCCGGAAACGTTCCCATATGGTCCGCAGGAAGCGTTGACTCCGGTGGATCTCTTCGTCTTTTCCCCTCCGGCTCCCTCCGCCTTATCAGTGGCTCCAACACCACCGTCTGGGATTCCGAAACCGATCGTCTCGGCGTCGTTTCCGCTTCGATTGAAGATTCCGGTAACCTTCTACTCCTCGATAACCGAAGCACCCCCGTCTGGTCTTCCTTCGATCACCCGACGGACACGATCGTCCAGTTGCAGAATTTCACCGCCGGTAAGGTTCTCCGATCTGGTAATTACTCGTTTCAGTTGGAGAAAAATGGGAATCTCACACTTAGGTGGAACAATAGCATGGTTTACTGGAATCAAGGGCTAAATTCATCCTTCAGCTCGAACCTATCGTCACCTAGCTTAGGTTTACAGACTAATGGTGTTGTGTTGATCTTCGATTCGACTCTCCGTGGCGGAGCTGAAGCTGTTTACAGTAACGATTACGGCGAAGGTAGCAATACGTTTAGGTTCTTGAAGCTAGACGATGATGGGAACCTGAGAATCTACAGCTCTGCGAGTAGAAACAGTGGCCCTGTCTCGCCTCACTGGTCTGCTGTTGCTAACCAGTGTCTCGTTTATGGATACTGTGGAAACTTTGGGATTTGTAGTTACAACGGTACCAATCCGATTTGCTTGTGTCCGTCTCGTAACTTTGATCCTGTTGATGTGAATGATAGAAGAAAAGGTTGCAAGAGAGTAGTGGAGCTGAGTGGTTGCTCTGGCAACGCAACCATGCTTGATTTGGATCACACCAGGTTGATTACAAACCAAAATGACCCAAACTCGGAGGTTTTCTTTGCGGGTAGCTCGCCTTGCAGGTCGAATTGTCTTGTTAGCAGTTCTTGTCTTGCTTCTGTCTCCATGTCTGATGGGTCGGGGAATTGCTGGCAGAAACAACCCGGCTCCTTCTTTACCGGGTACCAGAGCTCGTCTGTTCCGAGCACTTCCTACGTCAAAGTTTGCGGTCCAGTGTTGCCTAACCGGCCTTTGATCGCGACAAAAGGCGACGGTAACAGCTCGAAAGTGCATTTGTGGATCGTTGCGGTTGCTATAATAGCTGGGCTTCTTGGTTTGGTTGCGGTAGAGGTAGGTCTATGGTGGTGCTGCTGCAGAAATAATCCTCGGTTTGGAGCTTTGTCGTCTCACTACGCTTTGCTTGAGTACGCTTCTGGTGCGCCCGTGCAGTTTTCCTACAAGGAGCTGCAGCGTTGCACGAAAAGTTTCAAAGAGAAGCTTGGAGCTGGAGGGTTTGGGACCGTGTATAGAGGCGTGCTCACGAATAGAACCGTGGTTGCAGTGAAGCAACTAGAAGGGATAGAGCAAGGAGAGAAGCAGTTTAGGATGGAGGTTGCAACCATTAGCAGCACACACCATCTGAATCTGGTGAGACTAATCGGGTTTTGCTCCGAGGGAAGACACAGGCTTCTCGTCTATGAGTTCATGAGAAATGGATCTCTTGATAACTTCTTGTTTACTACTGATTCAGGGAAGTTATTGACTTGGGAGTATCGGTTTAACATTGCACTTGGGACGGCAAAGGGAATAACTTACCTTCACGAGGAGTGCCGTGACTGCATCGTTCACTGCGACATTAAACCCGAGAACATTCTCGTGGACGACAATTACACTGCCAAAGTCTCGGACTTCGGACTTGCCAAACTCTTGAACCCAAAAGACAACAGATACAAAAACATGAGCAGCATTAGAGGAACTAGAGGCTATTTAGCACCTGAATGGCTCGCAAATCTTCCCATAACCTCGAAATCGGATGTCTACAGCTACGGGATGGTTCTACTAGAGATAGTCAGCGGACAAAGGAACTTCGTTGTCTCTGAGAAAACGAACCACAAGAAATTCTCGATATGGGCTTACGAGGAGTTTGAAAAGGGCAACACCGAGGCGATCCTAGACGATCGTTTAGGCGCAGATCAAACTGTTGACATGGAACAAGTGAGGAGAATGGTTCAGACAAGCTTCTGGTGCATACAAGAGCAGCCATTGCAGAGGCCAACAATGGGGAAAGTGGTTCAGATGCTAGAAGGAATCACGGCGATAAACAAGCCACCACGTCCAAAGACCTTAAGCGATGTCTCATTTTCAGGGAACAGTGGACGCACAAGCCACGGGTCTATGTTGGCTGTTTCGGGTCCGACTCGTTCATCTTCTTCGTCTGCTACACGGTCGTTTCAGACAATGGGGATCACATCGTCTGGACCTGCTTCCACAAGAATCAGTGAAGGTTCGTTGCTTGGATCTTAAAGTATTGTAATGTGATTTATAAACGTGTAGGTTTGTTTTACTTATTGCATACGTTGTAGTTGTATAGAACACGACATAGCTATATCTATTGTTTCTAAGTTAATTACAATTAAAAGAATATGCATATTCAAAGTTTAGGGCAAATGATCAATCCAAATAAGTCTATATATGATTACCTTTGGTTCACGGGTTCCGGGAGATCTCCAAGATCGTTTGAAAGGGATTCATAATCAGGGTGGCGGAGACAAATATTTGGGACTGCCTGAGCAATTTGGTCGAAAGAAATCTGAGATGTTTAAATACATATTGATGCTGTAAAGAAGAAAACGTCCACTTGGAGCTCTAAACTTCTCTCACCTGCTGGGAAAGAGGTCTTGTTGAAGTATGTGGTTGTATCTATGCCGGTTTACTCAATGTCCTGTTTTAAAATTCCTTCTCAAGTTGTGAACGAACTCACTAGTCTTATCTCTCGTTTCTGGTGGGAGAAGAATCATGAAAAGCGAGGAATTTCATGGGTGGTTTGGAAGAAATTATAACTATCTAAAAAAGAAAGGGGCCTTGGTTTTCGGGATTTGGAGAAATTTAATGATGTTTTACTTGCCAAGCAGGCTTGGAGACTATCGAAGCATCCAAATACTTTGTTTGCAAGACTTTTTAAAGCCAAGTATTATCATGATGAGTCGGTGCTGGAGGCTAAAGCTAGAAAACATCAATATTTTGGCTGGTCTTCAATCTTGATTGGCCTGGAACTTCTCAAAAAAAGTTATTCGCTTTATTGAAGGCTCGGGTAAAAACATAAATGCTTTCAAGGATAATCGGAACCCCCAAGATCTGCGAGAGTTACGCATTATGCTTCTGTGATGGTGAGTGATCTCATTCGATCTCAAAATAATCAAAGAAAGTGGAATGAAGAAGCGTTGCAAGTTCATTTAGTTGAAGAAAATCACATTTGGGCAAAATCTATGTTTCTCGCTCAATAGACCCAAGAAGACAAACTCTTGTGGCATTACAATAAAAATGGTGAGTACTCTATTCGATCGGGATACTATTTGGCAAGAAAATTAATGGATACTATTCAGCTCGAAGTCGTTTCTCTGAAAAGTTGGGATGCGAATCGCAGATCGATTGGCATAGAACTAATCAGGTCTGTTGTGCTCAACAAGTGTCCTGCCGCGATCACCTGCAGCATTCCCAACGTTGGCGCGCCCGGCTGGCGCGACAATCTCCATAACAGCAGCAGGGACAACGACGTTTCCAGCTTCATCAAGTCGCTGCCCTCTATCATTACACACATGACTCTCTTGGTCTCTCAGAATTCCAGCTTCATCAGCTCTTAAAACCACTGGGTTGTTCATCCCTGATGTTTGCTTGGTCTTTCTGTTTGTGCGTTCCACAAGCGCTAGCTGTTCCAGTGACAGTTCAACTAGCTGAGTGCTCTTGTTGCTTCTTGTTTCACGAACAGGCATACACCTGCAAACAAAACACTAGACAAGGCACGTAAGTAACCAGAAAAATACGTTGAGTATCGATCGATACCAAGTGGTGTCGATCGATACCAACAAAGAAATCGCCAGAGTATCGACCGATACTAGTGAGTATCGATCGATACTGACGGACTTAGTCGAAACTCGACAGCTAAAATCTAAAGGC
>PKML01057341.1:5130-22743 GCA_002933935.1 Eutrema yunnanense | reverse complement strand
TTAATACCCTAACAGTACTAAAGCAGTAGTTGTAATATAGCTAGGGGTCGAACCACAAAGACTCACGGAGATCACTCAATAGATTATATAGCTGAGAATTAAGCTAAGCCAGAAGATGTTATTAAAAACAGTGCAGAAATTAAACGGGATGTAATTCAATTGGGAAATATAGGCCCAGGGTATTTCTCAGGAAATCAATGAATGCAGACTAACTAACTAACAGAATTCAGATTTAGCACAGTTTTTGAACTCAAATCACTAAGATATAATTAACCAACTGTCGTTGCGAGAATTATCTAAATCTAAATCCTAGGAATTCCAAATCTCTTTGTGAATCCTAAAGTCTAAATCAGCTTTAATATCAGGTTTGATATGTTCACAAATCAGTTAAACCAAATCTCTTTGCGAATAATCAATTTGCTCACCTAGGTTATATCAGGTAATTAATCGCACTGTCGCGACTAATCAATTATCCTAAGATTTAAGTTCCAGATTCGTCAACCTAGAATTAGCTTTGAACACCTAAGATGAAGAACTAATTCAGATGGTGAATCCTAAACAGATAATTAACCTAGCATTCAGAGAAAATCTTTATGAGAAAACCCTAAACCTAAGGTGGATCTACTCAGACATGGAGAATGAAACAATCAACATAGCTGAATAAATCATCAATAGAATAGAAAGAAGGGTATAGAGATCTGATCTCGGACGAAGGGAGATTCAGACTTGTCTCTCTAAAACCAAAGTAAAATCAAACACAGAAATAAAGCATAAAAAGGCATAACCTAAACAACTGGCTGTAAAATCCTATTTATAACCTAAAACACGAGTTGGGGTCTGCTTGTAATTATTAAAGACTTCTGGGCACTTTTGCAATTCTTCAAGCCTTGGAAAACTCGCGGGTCGTGTCTTGCTGCGATGGGTATCGATCGATACCAGGGGGTATCGATCGATGCTTGCCGTGAAATCAGGTACTCAGCAACACGACTTCAGCTTCTGCTCCAAACTGCTCCAGAAAGCTCCAATAATTCCAATAATGTTCCAAACGTGCTATGACCTGCAAAAGACTCTAAAAGACTCCAAAATACTATAAAGACTCTATAAAAAAGACTTATATCATGGCTTAAATAGGGTAAAAACCATGATATATCACTTGTCAACCGTTCTTCTGACCTTGAAGAAAATATTAAAATGTTAATAGATCTTCAGGGACTTCAAAGCCTTTCTGAATAGCAAAAAATGCTTCATTTTTGGGTGTTGTGCCGCATTTGAAAGTCGAGGAACAATCTGATCTCCAAGAAACAAATTCCTAGACCCTTTTAAGGATGTGGAGTTCTCAAAAGCTGAAGTGAAAGAATGGTTAAATGCTACACAATGTCATTCTCTCTATGGTCCTAAAGTTGTATACACAACTGATGTAACCTATGCAAATAGTTCCTTAAAACCTCCACCTTCATGTATCCTTAAATGTAACTTTGATGCCGCCTATAACTCATCTACTAGATTGTCTTCTGGAGGTTGGATTGTTAGAGATGATCTAGATATTACTAAATTATGGGGAATGGTGAAATTGAGATTTGCATCTTCGACTTTGAAAGAAGAAAGAAAGGCACTTCTGACTGCGATTCAGAATACTAGGATGATGGGCTACCAAAATTTATTTTTTCAAGGAGAGCCAGATTCTTATCCAAAATATAAATGGTGAAGACAAAGATTATGAATATCATAATCTTTGTAAGGAAATCTCGAGGTGGGCAAGGAACTTCAAAAATGTGAAATTTCAGCACGTCAAAAGAATCTTCAATGAACCAGCTCATTGTTTGGCAAAGAGCTCTCCTCAAAACAGCAATTTCTATTCTAGTTGTATCAACCCGTTTCCATGGTTAACTTCTCATTTACATAAAACTATGTATCTGTTATAAAAAGAAATATAATTTATCATAAAGATAAATATTAATAATATACCCGGTAGAAGATCGGGATACTGATAATATAAAGAAGCGAGAGAGAGATTTTGATGTTATTGAAGTTGTGAAGTTGTGTTTTTACAACGAACGAATGCGTTCGTATATATAGAGAAAATTTGTAATTACTATGCAGCATAGTGACGTGGGCTCCACAGAGTAAAACAATGTGTGCTTCTGGTTTTTGACTTTTATAACACTCCCCCTTGGAGACCAGTGTCACTATTGTCTCTTGTGTTATGTCTTTGTTGCCTCGTTAAAAACCTTTCTAGGAAAACCCAGTGGGAAAAACCATAAAAGGTAAAAAGAGTACAACCACGCAAGCTTCCCCTCGAACGACCAGTATGTCATCTTATAAATCTCTTTGATGACGCATTCCAATGTTATGAACATGTTTTCTGAACACAATGGTGGGTAATGATTTTGTGAAGAGATCTGCTGCATTTTCACATGATTGGACATATCTCACTTCGATTTCTTTATTCTTCTCGAGCTCTTGAGTGTATGAGAAGAACTTCGGAGGGATATGTTTGGTTCTATCACTCTTGATATATCCTTCTTTTGTGTGGGCAACACATGCAGTGTTGTCTTCATATAAGATAGTTGGTTCCGTATTTACGCGAATTCCACTGCTTGATTGGATGTGGTGACTTATTGATCTCAGCCACACACATTCTCTACTTGCTTCATGGAGTGCGATGATTTCAGCATGATTTGAAGAAGTGGCCACAAGCGTCTGCTTTTGAGAACGCCAAGATATAGCGGTGCCTCCGATCGTGAACACATACCCTGTTTGTGATCGAGCTTTATGTGGATCCGATAAATATCCTGCATCTGCAAAACCAACCATTTGACTTTTTGAATTTTTAGGATAGAGTAAACCTAAATCAATAGTCCCTTGAAGATAACGAAAAATATGTTTAATCCCATTCAAATGTCTTCGTGTAGGGGACGAACTGAATCTTGCCAAAAGATTAACAGCAAATGATATGCCAGGTCGTGTACAATTGGCAAGGTACATAAGGGCTCCAATTGCACTTAGATATGGTACTTCAGGACCAAGTATCTCTTCATTTTCCTCATGTGGTCGGAATGGGTCATTTTCAATCTTAAGTGTTCTAACGACCATAGGAGTGCTTAGAGGAGTTGCCTTATCCATGTTAAAGCGTTTTAACACTCTTTTGGTATATGTGGATTGATGCACAAATATATCCTTTTGAGAATGCTCAATTTGTAGGCCAAGACAGTACTTTGTCTGTCCGAGATCTTTCATCTCAAATTCTCCTTTTAAATAATCAGATGCTTTCTGTATTTCCTCTTGAGTTCCAATAATATTTAGATCATCAACATATACCGCGATAATTACAAATCCGGATGCTGTTTTCTTGATGAAAACACATGGGCATATAGGATTATTCACATATCCTTCTTTTGTTAAATGCTCACTGAGACGATTGTACCACATACGTCTAGATTGCTTTAGCCCATATAATGATCTCTGCAACTTTATTGCACATACTTCTTTGGGTTTAGATTTCAATGCTTCTGGCATTTTAAACCCATCGGGAATTCTCATATAGATATCAGTATCTAATGATCCATATAGATATGCTGTAACGACATCCATGAGACGCATCTCTAGATTCTCGTCAGCCGCTAGACTCATTAAGAATCTAAACGTGATTGCATCCATAACGGGAGAATATGTTTCTTCATAATCAATCATGGGCCTTTGAGAAAAACCTTGAGCCATGAGGTGAGCTTTGTATCTCATAATTTCATTTTTCTCATTTCGTTTTCGAACGAAAACCCATTTGTATCCAACCGGCTTCACATCTTTAGGTGTGAGGACAATGGGCCCGAATACATCTCGTTTATTAAGTGAATAAAATTCGACTTTTATAACATCTTTCCATTTCAACCAGTCTTGCCTCTTTTGGCATTCATATACAGACCTTGGTTCTGGATCTTCATTTTCATTGTCTATTTCTTTAGATACTAAGTATGAGAAAACGTCATCAACATCATCCATTTCATTTCGATTCCATATCTTTCCATTATGGATGTAGTTGATGGAAATTTCATGATTTTCTTCAGATTCATGATGCTCTATATTATCATTAGTCTCATGATTTGCTTCTTCCAAAATGCTTTCTGCTATTTTGGGAATATCATGCTTTTCAGCTTCCTTTCGTTTTCTAGGATTTTTATCCTTAGAACCAACAGGTCTACCACGCTTTAAGCGTGTTCTTGACTCATGTGTATCATCTGCTCTTTCACTTTCTCGTGGTATTTCAATACGAGCAGGGGCATTTGCAGCTGGTATATGTGATTTACTTACCGTTTTAGTATCTGCAAATGCATCAGGTAACTGATTTGCTATACTCTGTAAATGCATGATTCGTCGAACTTCTAGTTCTGACTGTTTAGTAGGAGGATCAAGGTGCAACAAGGTTAAAACACTCCATTTGATATCCTTCTCTACTTGTTTATTTTCTCCCCCTAGAACCGAGAATACTTTCTCATCAAAATGATAATCGGCAAAACGCGCCGTAAAGACGTCACCAGTCTGTGGTTCTAGGTATCGTATAATTGATGGAGAATCATAACCAACATATATTCCCAACCTTCTTTGTGGTCCCATCTTTGTACGTTGTGGTGGTGCTATAGGCACGTAAACCGCACAACCAAAAATTTTTAGATGGGAAATATTTGGTTCTCGACCAAATGCTAACTGTAGTGGGGAATACTTATGGTACGCACTTGGTCTTATCCGAATGAGTGCTTCTGCATGCAAAATGGCATGTCCCCATACAGAGGTTGGAAGTTTTGATCTCATGATCAATGGTCTTGCAACGAGTTGCAGACGTTTAATTAATGATTCAGCCAAACAATTTTGTGTGTGAACATGTGCTACAGAATGTTCAACTTCAATCCCCGTTACCATACAATAATCATTGAATGCTTGGGATGTGAATTCACCAGCGTTGTCTAGTCTAACTCTTTTAATGGGATAATCAGAAAATTGTGCTCGCAGTTTGATTATCTGAGTTAAAAATCTCGCAAATGCAATATTTCGAGATGATAATAGACAAACATGTGACCATCTGCTGGATGCGTCAATTAATACCATAAAATAGTGGAATGGTCCACATGGTGGATGTATTGGTCCACAAATATCCCCTTAAATTCGTTCAAGGAATTTTGGTGATTCATTATTGATTTTGGTTGGCGATGGCCTTATGATCAATTTTCCTAGAGAACATGCATCACATGTCATTTTACTTCTCTGATAAATCTCCTAGATTTTCATCGAATGACCATGTGAGCTATCTACGATCTTTCGCATTATCGATGTGCCTGGGTGACCGAGGCGATCATGCCATAATATTAAATCATATGGATTTCTTTTGATCACAAGATGTGATTCTATTGCACCTATATAAGTATGATGCAAACCAGAAGGGAGTTCTGGGAACTTTTCCAATATAACCCCTTTTCCCAATTTATCAGAAGTTATGTATATATACTTCTTTCCATCCTCAGTTGCAGACTGAGTTTCATATCCTTGAAGGTATATGTCTTTGAAACTCAACAAATTCCTTTTAGAATTTGGAGAATACAAGGCGTTATTTATGGAAAATTTTGTTCCATTAGGCAACATAAAGTTGGCTTTGCATGTTCCCTCAATCAAGTCTGTAGGACCCGATATTGTGTCAACAATCATTTTTGTTGCTTTTAACACAGAGAAAAATCTCTTGTGTCTCAGAATAGTGTGCGTTGTTCCACTATCTGGTATACAAATTTCTCGAATATTTTCCTTGGATATTGTTCCTTTCGTATTGTGATCCATTTCTGTAATCAACATAAACATTAATAAAGAAAGCGAGAAAAATCATTCATAGAGAAACACACAATAATTATTTATTAGATTGTTTTAAAGAAAAACATTTATTTATTTTAAAACTGAAATGTAATAATTATACATGACATTACTCGAGACTATTCAGTAGTCTCACTACAAGCATTTCAGTTATCCGCAAGAGCGGTCTCGCCGAAAGCATTCGCAAAGTCGGGGGGATTCGATGTACGATGTACCCTCAAAGTGTTCCGTGAGGTTCACTTCCTTCCCTTTTCCTTTAGTGGACTCTTGATATAACTTACAAAGATGTGGAGGGGTTCGACATACATGGGCCCAATGCCTTTTTGACCAACATCTGTAACAGTTATTCTCACGCTTATTGGTGGAATTCTCTTGGATTTCTTTCCCTTTATTAGTATATTCAGGCCGAACCCATTTGTACGATCCCCTCCCTTTTGGGTTGTAAGCTCTTCCACGTCCACGATTAAATCAACGACCACGACCCCGATAGGTTTGACTTTTTCTCTCGGGATTCCTCACATTTGTGGCATTCACTTCAGGGAGTGCTCTAGTTCCCGTAGGTCGAGAGTTGTGGTTTTTTATGAGAAGTTCACAATTCTTTTCTGCTAATATGAGAGTCACAATTAGCTCAGAGAACCTTTTGTATCCACGATTTCTATAAAGTTCTTGCAGGATACGGTGTTCTTTATGAAAAGTGAGGTAAGTATTTTCGAGCATCTCTGCTTCGGAGACAGGCTTACCACAAAATTTCAATTGTGAGACTATTCTCAAAATAGCATAATTATATTCATCCACTTTCTCAAAATCCTGAAATCTCAGGTTTTTCCACTCCTCTAAGGCATGAGGGAGAGTTATTTCTCTCTGGTTGTCAAACCTTTCCTTTAGAGCTTGCCACAGCTCTGCTGGGTCTTTTATGCCCGCATAATCATGCGTCACATTCTCATCTAGATGTTTTCTTAAGAAAATTATCGATTTTGCCTTATCTTCGGCAGGAGAGTTGTTTCCTTCTTTTATTGTGTCAGATAATTTTTTCGACTCTAGATGGAGTTCCACATCGGTGGTCCATGCTATGTAGTTTGCTCCAGTAATTTTGAGAGCTGGGATCTTAAGATTTTCAACGCTTGCCATTTTTTATTTCTAAAAATAAAATGATAAAAATATTATTAGTAATTTTATTAGAAACCGTTTACATGAATAACTAGAGCAATTACAAGAAAAAATAATGCATAGAAAACTAGCATAACAGTTGATGCAAACTCTTCGGGACTAAATTCTCCAACGAAGAGACCATAAATAGAAGCAAAAATTACAATTGAACATAAAAACAACAAGAAGGGAATCATTTTTCTTATGGAATGAAAAACCGAAAAATATTTGAGAGGATGTAGAATGTTTGAGTGAAGAAAAATGAGTGAAAGATGATTATATTTATAGATTGAAAATACTGTTCATAGCCGTTTGAAAAAGTAAAAAATTTTGAAAATTTTTCTTTGTGACCGTTGGGATTAAAGAAAATCAATCTGGAAATTTAAATAATCAATCAGTTAAATTTACCAAATTTCATATACAAGGTTTATATACAGGTGGCCGAGCCTCCTTATATAATAAACATAACAAACAAATAATTAAGGGCAAAATTGTGGTGACAGATTCATCCACATTTAAACAGTAAATAAATTTTGTGGCGTCTGAGACGTCCACTATAATATTAACAATAAATAATCTAGGTGGCGTCTGAGACGTCCACTATAATATTAACAGTAAATAATAATGGTGGCGTCTGAGACGTCCACTATAATATTAACAGTAAATAATAATGGTGCATTTAGCAACCATGATATAATAATAACGAGGCGACAAACCGCTCTCTATAATATTTAGTAAATAGTGGTGCATTAAACAACCACTGTAAAATAATAAATTATTATAGAGGCGACATACCGCCTGCTATGGTAGGGTATATATTATGAATATATATTTAGCTATAATGAAGAGTGATCGTGCTGATAACGTGTTATAAAAAGAAATATAATTTATCATAAAGATAAATATTAATAAAGACAAAAATATTATACCCGGTAGAAGATCGGGATACTGATAATATAAAGAAGCGAGAGAGAGATTTTGATTTTATTGAAGTTGTGAAGTTGTGTTTTTACAACGAACGAATGCGTTCCTATATATAGAGAAAATTTGTAATTACTATGCAGCATAGTGACATGGGCTCCACAGAGTAAAACAATGTGTGCTTCTGGTTTTTGACTTTTATAACAGTATCTTTAATTTTTCTTTATTAATGAAGGTTTGTTTTCGTCGAAAAAAAAAACCAAAACAATCATGTATATATAAGCCTATGTGAGAAGATTTATCCTAGAATGAAGAGGTTTTATAACAAAGAGAAAATTGATAGATTCTGACCGAATCTCAGTAGATCCCATGACACTTGCATGATCTCTCCTTCATTCTCAGAGAAATTGATCGGTAGACGGTATCCAATTAGTTTTTCATTTAAAATGGTCTTTAAAGTTAGACGTTTTAAAACCAAAACCAAGTTCAAATTTTTGTTTCTGTAATTATGTTATGTTAACTATGAAATCAATTACAAAAGAATACACCGCAAAATCGAATCGCGCTAATACTTCTTTCATATCACATAGAAAAAATCAAACATAAGATACTTTATAGCTAATCCAATTATAGTAAACTCTACCCAATGTTAAATGTAAAGACTCATAACAGCTTTTACATTTTATTGTTTCTCAACTATTCATGTAGTGGTTCATTTTATATGTTCCAATGCAGCTAGCCTTTTTACCATATATATTCGTTAATCCGAGCTACTGGTATATAATATCAAAAATTATCAAACCAATAAAAATTTAATTAGAAAAAGCTCGCGGAGTAACGCGGGTACACACCTAGTAGTATTAATATATCTATGCATCACTATAATTTTAACTAATTACGAATATCAAGTGTTTTTTTGTTAATGTTTACATGTAAAAAATGATCAAGCCAAATCATATATATATATATATATATATGAAAACAACTATTTGAGGTTCCTTAGCCTATCCACCTCAGCCAAAATAATGTGCTCTGGGAGGCTGCCACGTCAGCTATATGTTTTTGCAAACACTCGGAAAAAAATAACCAAAAGAGCCTCTTCTCCTCCTCCCAAAATCTATTCAAAACCCATCATCCCCCACAACCCCATCATCTCTTTCAAGCTCCTCCGATAATGATGTAGAAGGCGTAAACGATCATCTCTAGCAGATACAGGTCCCTCTCTTACTTTCTCTCAATTTTTAAAATCTCCCCGAAATTTTCAGGCAACGCTGATATCAACAATGTTGTAAGTGATTCTCTGATATTTTTTTTGGTTGCTTCGTCTTCGCCTGTTTCCCGTTGGAATATTATGGTCAAAGCAAGAATGGCGGCGTCGGAAAAATCGATTAACGGAAGCTATAGGATGCTGGTAAATTGATTCAGATTAATCATAGTATTTAAAAGTAAAAAAAGATTAATTGATTCTGGTTTCAGGTATTCGTGCCACGTACACCCTTTGATCAAACATTGGATCTCCGTCCTAAGAAATGACTTAGGATCTATTTGTATTTGTTTGTCCATAAAAAAACATCATAGGCTTCATTTAGCTGTATTCTCCGAGTCTAATCTAGAATATATGTTGTTTTTGTATTGTAGTGCCCTCTATATTGTTCCGATTTCTCTGAGTTAATGATCATTGTTATCCTCCATTTCCGATCCATCATTGATGCTGAATTTGTGTAATTGTTTATTTCTTTGATTGGGTTATCAGAAGAAGATCGATGAAGTACTTCTACTTCCCGATTTTGCTGTTGCTGAAGAAACTAAGTGATTGATTATGTGTTAAACTATCTGCTTGTTGGTTTCGATTTTCCAAAATGATTTGGTCGTTAGAATTGTTTGTTTCTTCTCATTTGTACAGAGGAGCTATATGAGTTTCTGGATCTTCAGCTTCAAAGTGACTTCAATGAGGAAAGGAGTAAATTCATCTTCTTTAAGCCGTTTTAATTTACTTTTAATGTTTCAAGCGGCTAATTGCGGTTATCTGGAGTATGTAAAATCTCAACTTTCTTATGAAGGAAGGGTGATGATGTAAGATATATGACATGTCAGTTTTAACCTTGGGAGTTGTTTTTGGAAATATGCAAAATGTTTTCATTAGATGGTCGAGAGCGTACCTAAGAATATGATCAAGCATTGATACTTAGCAATTGATAAGAAACAGTGGTAAGGTTAATGGAGATGTTTATGATAAGAGTCAGATGGAGAATATCAATTCCTCATTATTACCAAACAAAGAAGATTGAGGAAGTATGGAAAATGATTAGTTCCTAAGAATTTTGTCCACACATCAAAGGATGACGAGATTCTAAAGATTGAGGAATTGTTGGTGTCATCGGAGATGGTGATGGCAGAATGTGGAACATAGATTGGTGAGCAAGGGAGAGAAACATGAATGATGCGAAAGAAATTAAGATCAAACCGCAGCCCTGAGGTAAAGGTCAGAGCAGAGTAGTGATGGGAATGATTGAAGCGATCATGATTGTGGCAAGGGAGAGAATTTTTGACTTCTCATTTGGTTGATGTGTTAATGATGGTTCTCTTATACATTTGTTTTGGTGATTTAGGAAACGTAAAGAGAATTGATTTTATAAGTTTTAGAGAGTTCATCCTGTGATTAAATGAGAAAAATAAAAAAATTTACATTTTCAAGGTTTTTGTTTAAGCAAAAAAAAATTAATTTTTGGTGTGATAAAATTCTAAATAATGTAATTTACGATTGTACCATGGATCATATATTTTCGCTTTTATTATTAGTAACACATACAATGAAAAAAAATTCTATATAAATATACGACATAGAACTTTAAGCTCGACTTAACACGAACAAGCCAATGAACCAAAGACAACCTAAAGACCAACTCAGTCTACAAGTTGAATAAGTTCATGGTAAAAAAAAATATCTCATCAGACTCTGTATCCATTTGTCACATAGGAAAACAAAAAAAAAACAAAAAATGGGAACTAATTTAAAAAAGGAACAAATTATGATCGAAATATCTCCATAAAATCAGCAATTCCAATAAAGAAAAAAACATTAAAATAAATAATTATATACTAAATACTGTTTTTTTTTAAAAAAACTTTTTGTTAATGGATGAATTCAGCGTTATTAAAAAAAGTAATTGGAAATATGAGGTCATCGATTCAACTCATGAATGACAAAAAATTATTAATATTGTTTTTTTACCATGCAAAATAACTACAACCAAATGATCTCCACGTATATTATATTTAAATATTATATGTTATTGTATAATTGAACATGACATGATAGACCACATATACACATGCAAAGAAAATGATAATAGTATAAAAATATAAAGCTTTTCATATCAATGTAATAAACCTTTTCTGAATATTTTTTAAAAATGCTAATGTAGAAAATACTAACTACAAGATTAAAAATAAATAAATAAATATAAATATATATATATATAACGCAAGTCCTACAAATAAAAATTAAAAAAACAGATAGACCATCTAAAAAATAATCATAGAAAAAACAAAAAATCACAAACAAGAGTGTGTAAAAATATAACATTTCACAAACGTCAAAATCTGAAAGTAAAAAATAATAATAAAAAATAAAAATTAGTAAACAGACAAAATATTACAAACTTTTTCTCAAACAGTAGTACAAAAGATTTTATATATAATATTGTTTTATGGACATACTTCGCGCGTAGCGTGGGATAACCCCTAGTATATATGAAAAGAGGTGAGCCATCTCCATGTGAGTGAGTTACACAACATCAATTTGAAACTGCAAAACAATGACACGTACATTAAAAACGATACAGAAAATAGTGAACAAAATACGCTGAAGCATTTTGAATGAAAAAAAGCCTCAACCTTCGCTAGAGCTTCCTCATCATCATAGTCTCCACCAATTCAACATCCTAGTCTTAGATGCTCTATATGCCTCTTGAATCTCTATCCCACCTTTGAGATCATGTCGGAATTATCGATTGGAGGGCATTTGAATACGATGTACCAAAAAATTTCAAAGAATGAATCGAGCCACCTCCAGATTTGGGCTTCTGGTGCATGTCTATTTTTTATGTCAACCTTTCGAAACTTTCAAGATCATGATTTTAGAACGGCGAAGATGGTTATAAGCCCTGTTTGCTCTTCAATTACTTTACTCTTGATTTTCCAGGTATATACTGAACATTATGAATCTTTAAAAAAACTTAATGTTTTCTGGTATCTCTTCATCCTTATCATTCCTTTTTCTAATTTTTTTACTCGCATTTTCTGCAAAGTCCCAACTCCCAACTCTTGCTGCTTAGAAGACGACTGAAGGTGGTAGATGAGGAGTAAAAAAATGGTGAAGATGATGCCAAGCGATGAGTATGGTTGCATACATTTGGTTTTCAAGTGTTGTGAGATATCAATAATGCCTTTGCAACTTTTTGTGGTTGGTCTTATTATTGTTTGGTTTTTTGTATATTTTCTCTTTTTACAGGATACATATATATTGGATGCGAGTTGAATAATAACAGTTAGAGTCGTTTCCAGCAATTCGTTATCTTAGATCAGCTTATGACACACCATAATCTGAAGCTTGCGGTGTGTTTATGATCTAATTCTTACTATTAATATACAATATGTCTCAGTTTATGAATATCATCAATTGCTAATTTCATGTATCTATTTGAGATTGTCATGAATAGCTTATATTATATGGTTTGTCTGATTGGTCATATCTTATGAACTTTTGCTTTGGAAAATATGAATTTTTTATATAGGTTTGTGATTTTCTCGGATGATAGGCTATCACATATTGATAATTGTTTCCCGCCGTTCTTTATTTTGTGTTAACTATATCAAAATACACATTGCATATGCTTCATAGTTGTTTGATAGAGATGGAAAATTGATTTATTTTGCGGAATTGTTAAATTACCTTAAAAAATGCTCACTGTTAAATAGGACACTTCCTCTCAAATATGTACCAAGTTTGGTTCAAATTGAAGAAATATACTTAAAGGCAAAACAAGATTAAAGGCAAAAGACAAAGAAAAACAAAGAGGTTAAGCAAATGAATTACCTACTTCATGTGAACAAGATTAGTCTATTATTAAAGGGTTGTTTCTGTTTAGTTACTTACCTAGCTTTTTTACTACCGAAATAGCATAATTGTAGATGCTATTATTTGCTGACAGACATAAAACAAAGATGACATTGAGAAGTACATCAAAAGAACTGTGAAAGTAATATACTTTTTCATCTAATAAATGTCTTCATTTAATCTTGATTTGACTCTTAAGATTAGCCTCACCCATCGTGAGAACACAAAATTAGCATATTTTGTTTTGCAGGATAGGAATCTTATCCAAATAAAGGAAGAACGCAATACTAACTTCATCTAAAGGTTAGTTCTTTTAAGTTACTTCTTATCACATATGTCATTCGTTATAATTTTTTTTTGGTTTCTTCATGGGAAAGTGATCAGTTTCTCCAAAACCAAGCAAATGACACAATGAACAATTTCGTTTTTTGGTGGATTGTAATTCTCTCTTAGGATCTGTATGTTATGTTCACAAAACGCCCATAGATTTCTAATGGATGCAGCATCTCAACCCATGTTATATTTATTTCGGTGTTGATGAGTTGTGTTCCAACAATTGTTTCCTTTGGAAAAAATAACACTTTACTAGGTTTCATTTGTTTTTTTTTCTTCTATTCATTAGTTCATATGAATTTCTCAACGATCAAACTGAAAACTTTGACTTACTAAACTTCATGCCAATGCTTATAGATTATTACGTAATATGGATCACTAGAGAGAAATGCATATTAGATTCATCTTAATTTGACACCACATGGTTCCAACCCAAATCTCTGAAACCCTCACAGGTTCAAAGACCAGTCCACTTTTCTTCTTCTATAATATATATGATTTCATAACTACAATAGAACAAAGAATAGTTGTTTTCTAAGTTTCGCTTGTGTTAATTAAACCATTCAATTTAGTTGTTTTCTCAGGTTTGTTTTATTTCATAGATCATAAGGTCATTGCATAGATTTACGTGTATATGTCTAGACTTTAGATGATGTTTTCATGTTCAACCTGAGAAACTAGAAAATATATTGATGATCATTTGGTAAATTTGCATGATTTTTCGAGTTTCGTATGAAGTGGAAGAGAATCATGAAACTTTTATACAATAAGACTTTGTTGAGTTTTATATAATTTTGTTCATGCTTGTGTATAATATAGTTATTGATCTATCATCTTTTCTGAGAATTGAAGAAAAAAGAGGTGGCCTTAAAAGTTGAAAATCGTGGAATTAAAAACGAGACTAAAACAAGTGAGAAAAGAAGCATAATAAAAGTTCTAGAAGAACAATGATCACTAGATAAGTGTGATTCTAATGTTTCTCCTCATGTATCTCATAGAAACAACATACTTCCTTTTGGTTTAAGAAGCTTATAACACAAATTATTCTTTCGCATAGTCGGTTACTATGCATCATAACATTTAAATTTTTTTTTTAAATGACTCATTTTAGTTTAAGAAGTTGATTTTTAAGAAACAAGCACTTGTCATTTGTAGTTTATGACTTTTGGAGATGGAGGACAAGAAAACAATATGGAGATCGAAAAAAAAAATTGGTAGACGACATGGGTTGAGAGGTATATTTCAAACAAATTATCCTCCCTGAAAAATATGGGTTCAAAGATTTGGCGTTAATCAGGATAAAAGGCAAGTTTCGTGTTCTTAGCCTCTTACCCACCAAAAATGTCCAACTTTTAACAGAACCTCACTTATTTTTGTCAAGCGGCTGCGCACGTGCAACATCTCTCTCCTCCCACGCATGCCAATTCTTGCATTACACAATTTTTAATAAATTTTTACGGTCTTAGTTTCGTATCGGTCTAAAATCTAATTTCCAAAACAATGGAGATTGATTATTATGAAAAGTCTTTGTTGCATTTGTTGCATTCGAATATGCATTTTTGTTTGTTCAATTGATACATAAGTTTTGGAGTGCTTGATGAAATTAGCTGCTGTCAATCAAAATTATTTCCCCAGAAAATCATATACCTAGCTAACGTAACACATGGTTTTTCAAAACAATTGTTATAAGTTTTTACATGTTTAGTTAACCAATTTTTGGTTTTTAAGAAAAAATCAGGCCATTAACTTACCTCTTATTTTTAAAAAAATTTCATATCTTTACTAAACGGATATATGTTGATTGTTAGTTTTTCACCAAAAATATAAAAATAATTAATGTAGTACTAGTACATAAAATACATGAGTCACTTCATTTGTTAATTGACTTCCATGTCAAAATTTTTAAAATATATACTATTAAATGTTGGGTCTCCAATTAATTTCAAACTAGATTCTAACATGGGTGGGGTTTTTAAATTTATTTATTTAGGGTGTTTAATGTATATGTTTGGCAAACGGATTAATGTGTTTTGAGTTTTAAATATAGATGTTGATAACTTATATATTACACACATTACTTTTGATACTATGAATTGAGGGATAGGGGGGGGGGGGTTTGTGTGTGTGTCGTTTGTTACCAAATTTAGTTGAGTTTTCAAATGTAGTTTGTCATTTGGTAGTTAGGTTTAAGTATGAAGTTTGTGATTTGGTCGCAGTTAACAAAATAAATTGTAAACGATATATCTATGTTTCCATTTCGAAATTTTTATTTACAATCATACTATTATTTGTGAAGTCATAATCTTACGTGGCGGCCTCAGAATAATCCTCCCTCATTCAATTTTTTTTTTGATTATTTGTCATAATTTCNTTAGATAAAATATTGATAACTTCTAAAGCCCATTGGACTATACACTTCAAAAAGTTTCATGAAGAACTAATTTTGTTACGATATGTATAATAACAACTTACGTATTTTTGAAATCGATGGCTTCAGGAATTGCTGGAGTTTTATGAAAGTTTCTAATGTATACATAGTTATTTTATATAATTAGCGAAAGAAAATCATCTTTATATATTCGCCATTACTATGTTAAAATATGTCTGATAAACTATAAAGACATATAACTGCATACACGTAAATTGTTGATTGAATATTATAAAACATTATGAATTATACATTATACATAAAGGGGAATAACATATTAATTTAATTTTGTTGATGAAAAAAAAGATAAATTTCAAGTTCATTACACAAAAGAGATAAGGAGGACATCACTCCTATAATATTAAACATTCAATTCGATGTCATTTGCAACTAAGAATAAGAAATTTTGTATGCATCATCATTCTTGTTGAACTGGATATTTGACCATTTATTAGCTAGTCCGAACCTGCAGAAATGACACTATATTATGTAGAGATTATACAGAAAGTTAAATTTTTTTATAAAACTTACATGTAGCGAAATTCTTGAACCTCAATGATCTCTGGATTGAAAAGAAAGCGAGATATACCTCCTTTGTCTCTAACAATGATTTCACCTAACGAAAATAAATAGTATGGTGTTTATATTTCTAGTATATGGTGTTTGAAAAATCTATATATTTATATTTGTAAATCGTATAATGAACGAAAACTAACCTTTAGAGACATCGATCTTCCATTCACTTAAAAGACAAAAGACCAAATTCGTATTTTTTGATTTCCACTTATTCTTGAAGTTGATAGCAATGTTGTTAAATGCTAAACACTTAAGCACAACATTCCTGAAATTAGTTGTAAAAATATCAATAATAACACCATGGATAATAACGGTAATAAACATAGAAGATAAAGAAACTTACTTCAGATCTCTGATATGGAATTCGATAGAACACTTTGACTGGGTGCTTGAATTGTTACCAAATTCACTTACACTTTGAATTTCACCAACATAGTCGATGACCACAAACTAAGTCTGTTTATTTTAAGAGGAAAGCATATTAAAAATTGCAATTCCGAATTAAATATCATATTAAGATATTAATAAGTAAAGTGTTAAGATAATAAAATCATAAAAATTTACCATTGGGGAAAACTTAATCAATTTTCCCATCTATGACCGCATGAAAATCGACATGGTTCAAGAACAATGGGTAAGAAATCCTATGAACCTTGGTATCCCGAGTAAGCAGAATATTATTGTTATGCTTGGTTGGTCGCTCTTTCCAGTTGTTCCAATCTGAACTTTTCACCATCAATTTACTAATTTCAAACTAATCTTCTTCATGACAGACCCGACAGAAGTAGAATTCAACACAATTGTTAGCAGTTGCATGTATTTTGCAACCCTAAAAACAGAGGAAAATAAGAATCTAACATAAATCGGTGATTGCTATAACTAAATTGAATAAAAGCTATATAGTAAATACTCACTTTTTCATCGCCGAAGATGAATTCCAGCCGATCAAGCCCATTGTTGTCTTTCTCAATCCACCGTTTGTAAATTAAACCACGAATTACTGAATTCTGACATCATGTTGTTAACTCACTAATCTAATCATAATAAGACATGGTTTAAAAACGAAAAATATCTGTTGATTTTTGGTTTTTGGTGATCGAATGATGGATGTTTAATCTGGATAAGTATCAAAGTAGTAATATGAGAGAAGAACTGTTAATTTATAATGTATAAAATATGACAATATATCGTAATTGAGACGACTCAATTTAAATTACGTAATTAATTCAACAAAAAGGGAAAT
>PKML01057272.1:294987-307278 GCA_002933935.1 Eutrema yunnanense | reverse complement strand
AAAGTAGTCTTTATAATACCACTAAACACGATGTCAGTAAATCATCGCTAATATACAAAAATTTAAGGTGTCTAGAAATTGTTGCTAAAGAACGACTACATAACCGTCCCAAAGTTGTCTCTTTAATACGACTGCAAAAGTTGTTAGAATATAGTCGCTAATAAACGACCTTTAATTTCAGTATTAAAATAGTCGCTTATATACGACACCAATAAGTCGTTCCAAAGTAGTCGTATATTCGCGACACTAATAAGTCGTTCCAAAGTAGTCGTATATTTGCGACTATTTTGCGACAACTGTATTTTGCGACCAATTATTTGCGACTACTTTTTTTAGTCGCAAAATAGTCGCAAACATGTCATTTGCGACTATTTTGGGACACTTTTGGGAGTCGCAAAAACTGTGTTTTCTTGTAGTGAATCCACAGAGACTCACGGAAATACACAATAGATTATATAGATGAAAATTAAGCTAAGTGATCAATGTAATTGAAAGCAATACGTAAATTAAACTGTTGTATATTCGATGGGAGAAAGATAGGTTCAGGGTATTTCTCAGGAAATCAATGAATGCAGATAAACTAACTAATCAGGGTTCAGGTTATGCACGATTCTTGAACTCAAATCACTAAGGTATAATTAACCAACTCTCGTTGCGAGAATTATCTTAGCCTAAATCCTAGAATTCCAAATCTCTTTGCGAATCCTAAAGTCTAAACCAGCTTTTAGTTCAAGTTTAATTTGTTCACAAAACAACTAAACCAAATCTCTTTGCAAATAGTTATTTTGCTCACCCTAAGTTCTGTCAGGTTTCTCAATCGCACTAAGTACTAAATCACATGGAAATTGAAGCAATAAACATGACTGAATAAATATTCGAATAAATAATAAGAAAGAGTAACAAGAGGGTTCGAAATCTTCTCTCGGACGAACAGAGTTTCAAACTTGTCTCCCTTCAAAAACTCTCTCACAAAACCAAAGTAAAATAAAGCATAGCCATCAAAGTGGCTGTAAATCCTAATAAATAACCTAAATCACGTTTTGAGGTTTCTTGTAAATAATAAAATCTTCTGGGAAATTTTGCAATTCTTCAATCTTGGAAAAGTCGCGATCGTGTCTGCTTCAGTGAGTATCCCCCGATACTAGTCAGTATCGATCGATACTGAGGCTTCAAATCGGGTACTCAACTACACGAACTTCTGCTTTGCTCCAAAATGCTCCAGAAAGCTCCAATATCTCCAATTATGCTCCAAACGTGCTAAAACCTGCAAAAGACTCTAAAACACTACAAAATAGTAGGAAGACTCTGTAAAACGGACTTATATCATGGCTTAAACGGGGTAAAAACCATGATATATCAACTCCCCCAGACTTAGCCTTTGCTTGCCCTCAAGCAAACAGAAAGCTAAACAAGAGAAAGAGGTTTGAAAACATAGAGACTCTCATGTTCATGAAACATTGCAATGACCCTTTTCCTTAGTACTCCACATATCACCTAACCAGTTTCAAATCTAACCACCATGTACTTCTCCGTAGACATTCGCAGCTTCCCAGACTACACACATTATTTCACAGCATCATTCAAATAAAACCCTCATCACCAGTTTCATCGCTGTGGTCAATGCCAAGAACATTGTAAACTCTTTCCCATACAATATCATGACAAAAGAATTACCCAATTTTCACACTTTTTGGTATTGTTTTCTCATCATATTTTCTCTTCTTTTTTAGATCTGCATATACACATTAAGGTTTGAAACGCGAGTATTGATGGTGTTTGCCACCGAATCCCCGGTTCTCCCTCTCTATGTATCAAAGGCGTAGGCGAATAGTGGTATCACGGGAAATTTTTCTAACCTCGCTTCCAACCTTTGTGTGATCATTCCTTCACAAGTAGAATAATGGGATCGCTGGAAATTTTCTTAACCCTCTACTCATAAGAAAATCATTTCATCTTTTTATGCTCTTGTTTATTAACTTGTAACAGGGGAGAGAAATACCATTACTTTAAACACATGGGTTCCTTTGTCAGATATGAATGAGGAATCAAGCTCTATGGAAATTAGTCACATCGATGAAGTGCAAAATTTTGGCTCAGGTTTCAACGGACTCTGCTGGAAACATGGGTGTCTTCTAGTTAACTGGTCAGCCTTTGGATTTTTCATTAGTCTGATCTAGAACTGATTCTGTAACAATGGTCACTTAAAATCAAAGTCAGAGCAATAGAGTCAAGAAAAAATCACAGTCCCCAACAAAGTTTTGACTCAATAAAACAAATTTTGACTCAAAAACGACTGACTCTAAGAAAAACAAAAACAATGTCAGCGACTACCTCCCCCAAACTTGAACAACACTGTCCCCAGTGTTATCTAGCCTAAGGTTGGAGAAAGAAACAAAAGAACATAGTGGAATCATGAAGGAAAAGAAGAAGTTACCGATCTGGGACAGGTGTATCGACCGACACACGGCCTGGTATCGATCGATACCAAGCTTAAGTCGATACAATGAACTCTTCTCATTCGCGCAGGGTATCGACCGATACCAACAGGGTATCGATCGATACTCTGGCGATTTCGGGTTTGCTCCTTGTTTATCCTGACACAAAACACAAAACACAAACGAAGGATGAAAAAAAAAAGACTTTTATACAAACTCACCAGTGGGTTGCCTCCCGCCAAGCGCTCGTTTAATGTCATTAGCTTGACTGTACCGCCGTTCAGGCATTGGGTGCATAATCCAGAGGCAGTATGTGTCCCTCTGGCATCTTGGTTGTCCGGAAATAGTGTTTCACCCTTTGTCCATTGACAGTGAACTCTTCGCCTGAAGGATTTGTCAAGACAAGTGCGCCATGTGGTCTAACCTCCTTGACTGTGAAAGGACATGACCAACGAGAACGTAATTTACCAGGAAACAAATGCAGACGAGAGTTATACAAAAGTACATGGTCATTGGGTTCAAAGTGTCTGGTGAGGTTCTTTTTGTCGTGATATAGATTGGTCCTCTCCTTGTACAACTTTGAGTTTTCATAGGCATAATGTCTAATCTCATCCAGCTCATTCAGCTGAATCAATCGCCTCTCAGCAGCAGGCTTGATGTCAAAATTCATCAGCTTTATAGCCCAGGCGGCCTTATGTTCGATTTCTACCGGAAGATGACACGCTTTCCCATATAGCAAGTGAAACGGTGTAGTCCCAAGTGGTGTCTTGAAAGCAGTCATGTAAGCCCACATTGCATCATCCAGTCTTGCAGACCAATCCTTCCTGGTGGTACCCACATTATTTTCCAGAATCTCCTTGATTTGCCTGTGGGAGACCTCTACTTGCCCACTAGTCTGAGGATGTTAAGGAGTAGCTACACGATGATTCACACCATGCTTCTTCAGCATCTTCTCGAAAACTTTGTTAATAAAGTGAGAGCCACCATCACTTATAACAATCTGAGGTACTCCAAATCGAGGGAAAATGATGGTCTTAAACAGCTTAAGGACCACTGAGGAATCGTTGGTGGGACTAGTAATTGCTTCTACCCACTTAGAGACATAGTCCACAGCAACCAAGATGTACTTGTTCTTGTATGACGAGGGGAAGGGACCCATAAAATCGATGCCCCAACAATCAAAAATCTCAACCTCGAGGATGAAATTCTAAGGCATCTCGTGTTTCTTACTAATCATCCCTCTCCTCTGACACGCATCACATTGCGAGACGAAGATATGAGCATCCTTAAACATAGTAGGCTACCAGAAGCCTTCTTGAAGAATCTTGGACACTGTCTTGAAAGTGGCAAAGTGTCCAGCATACTCAGATCCATGACAATGAAACAGAACACTAGGTACCTCCGATTCAGCAATGCATCTCCTGTAGATACCATCAGAACAGTGCTTGTACAGGTAAGGGTCATCCCAAAAGAATCGCCTTATGTCACGCATAAACTTCTTCTTGTCATATTTCTTGAGATGCTTTGGCTCTGCACCCACATCGAGATAGTTGGCAATATCAGCGTACCATGGTTGATCAGAATCAGCTGCAGTGACTAGATACTCTTCAGAAGCACCAAGGTGTTCAATAGTCAAAAGAGGTTTGGAAATCGCAGGATATCGACCGATACTGGGTGAGTGTCGATCGATACCAAAACCTGCAATTTGTGGGAATTGCTGAGTTTCGGCAAAACCCTTTCGAAACTCAGTTTCAATGAAGTAAATGGACTCTTCTGGTAGTTGATCATCAATAGGGATGTCTGCATCGATCCGAATCTTTGAAAGATGGTCAGCGACCCCGTTCTCTATTCCTTTCTTGTCCTTAACCTCAATGTCAAAACTTTGTAGCAAAAGAACCCAACGACAAAGGCGAGGCTTAAGATCCTTGTTATGCATCAGATATTTGAGAGCAGCATGATCAGTATGAACAATCACTTTGCTCCCAATCAAGTAGGATCAAAATTTCTCAAAGGAGAAAACAACTGCAAGTAGTTCCTTCTCTGTGGTGCTGTAATTCCTCTGAGCATCATCCAATGTCCTATTAGCATAGTAGATAACGTGCAACTTCTTATCCTTTCTATGACCCAAAACAGATCCAACAGCGAAATCACTAGCGTCGCACATGATCTCAATAGGCAAAGTCCAATAAAGAGGTTGCACAATAGGAGCACTCACCAAAGCCTTTTTAATCTCTTCAAAGGCTGCAAGACATTCTGGCGTGAAGTCGAACTTGATCTCCTTGCATAGTAGGGTGGTGAGTGGGCGTGCTAGCTTGGAGAAATCCATGATGAACCTCATGTAAAACCCAGCATGACCAAGGAAACTTCGAATATCCTTTACAGAATGTGGTGGTTGGAGGCTTGTTATGAATTGAATCTTGGCCTTGTCAACTTTGATCCCAGCTTCTGAAACCTTGTGCCCAAGCACGATGCCATCCTGAACCATAAAGTGACACTTTTCCCAATTAAGGACCAAGTGCTTCTCTTCACACCTCTGTAGCACTTTGCACAAATTATCCAAACAGTCCTTGAACGATGATCCATACACTGAAAAACCATCCATGAACACCTCCATAAAGTTCTCAATCATGTATGTGAAGATAGACATCATGCATCTCTGAAACTTGGTTGGAGCGTTACACAATCCAAATGGCATTCTCCTGTATGCGAATGTGCCTTAGGGACATGTAAAAGTCGTCTTCCCTTGGTCATCTGGATGTATCAGAATGTGGAAGAAACATGAATACCCATCGAGAAAACAATAGTAGGGATGACTAGCCAACCTCTCCAACATCTGGTCAATGAATGGCAATGGGAAGTGATATTTCTGTGTAGCTGCATTCAACTTCCTGTAGTCAATGCACATTCGATGCCTAGTGATAGTCCAAGTAGGAATCATCTCATCCTTTTCATTCTTCACCACAGTTATCCCTCCTTTCTTAGGAACAACGTGCACTGCACTGACCCAAGAGCTATCTGAAATAGCATAGATGACCCCAGCTTTCAAAAGCTTCATCACCTCCTTTTTGACCACTTCCTTCAGGTTCGGATTCAGCCTCCTTTGATGCTCAATTGAAGCCTTTGACTCGTCTTCAAGATGAATCCTATGCATGCATAGGTCCGGTGATATACCTGAAATGTCAGCAAGAGAATAGCCAAGAGCTTTGCGATACTTGCGCAGCTTGCTCAGCAGTAAGGCAATCTCTGCGTTGTTCAAAGAAGCATTAATAATTACTGGGTACGTGGAATTAGGACCAAGAACCAAACCTCAGATTTGCTGGAAGTGGCTTGAGTTCTACCTTAGGAGCATTTTCCTCGCACCAATCTCTAAGCCCAGCAACTTGCTTAGAACCTTCGGTCAACTCTCCTTCTAGTCGCAGGGTATCGACCGATACTGGAGGTGTATCGATCGATACTGGCGATGTTGAATCGAGCATCTTCGAGTATCCAGCAGTATCATCATGCGAATATACCTCTGACTCAGCTGAACAGACCAATGCTCTCTCCAACATATCCTCAGGATGCATCTCCAGGAAGTACTCTTCAGCTATGTCACTGAAGGTATCGACAAAGAAGGTCTGCCCATCGATGGTTGGTCTCTTCATCATCTTTTCCATGTTGAAAGTCATGACCAAATCACCAATGTTGAGAGCGATCTTCCCATTCCTGCAATCAATCAAAGCACCGGCTGTTGCAAGGAATGGTCTGCCTAGGATGAGAGGATCCTTAGGCCCAGCATCGTACTCCAGGACGATGAAATCAGTTAGGGATCAAGCGATTCCCAATCTTAATAGGAACGTCTTCGAGTAACCCCTCTAGAAGTCTAACTGAACGATCAACAAATACCAAAGAGATTCTTGTGGTTGTGAAATCTGCCATCCCCATCCTTTTAGCAACTGAGTATGGCATGAGGTTGACACTTGAGCCAAGGTCACAAAGAGAACGCTCAAATCTGTCTGTGAATATCGTACAATCCAACACAAAGCTCCTTGGATCTGGTAGCTTCTTTGGGATCCTGTTGGTCAGGATTGCACTGCACTCATGAGTAATCATCAAGCATCCTTCTTCAAGGTTCACGTTGCTGGACACCATCCTCTTGGCATATCTCCTGAAGGCTGGAGAAGTCTTGATAGCATCGATGAAAGGAAGTTCCACAATCAATTTATCCATAATTGCCTTGCATCTAGAGTCTTCTACCTCCTTCTTAGTCTTCCCAGTAGCCCTGGGATAAGGTATCCTTGGTGTGTAAACTCTTTCTACAACTACATTAGGTACTTCCTTCGAAACCTTAGGTGTTGAATCGATTGCAGGATCAGTATCGACCGATACAGGGGTGGTATCGATGGATACACGGGGTTTTGAGCTATCCCGTGAAAGTATCTTGACCGGTGTCGATCGATGCTGGCTAGTGTCGATCGATATTGGGGCGATTTAAGAATCCTCATCGTCAAGATCAACGAAATTTTCTGCAATTTGGCCAATTTTTACCCCTGGATTAACCTCTTTTCCACTCCTCAAGGTGATTGCATTGATGTGAGCCCTTGGGTTCTCTCCTTTCCCTGGAAGAAAACTTTCTTGCCTTTTCACAGCCTCTGAAGTCTGAGTAACCTGAAGTTCCAGCTTCTTCTGCTGAATATTAATAGCGTCAATCCTTCCACTCAGATCATTGTACATGACATGAATCTTCCCATTGAAATCCACAGTTAGCTTCTGC
The DNA here is from genome assembly GCA_002933935.1 of Eutrema yunnanense. Lineage (NCBI taxonomy): Eukaryota > Viridiplantae > Streptophyta > Magnoliopsida > Brassicales > Brassicaceae > Eutrema > Eutrema yunnanense. The sequence goes on along the minus strand of PKML01057272.1, from coordinate 300,090 downwards.
TGTCCTTGAATAAGTTGTTCAAACATAGACTCGATCTTTGATATGCTCAAATTAATACCCTAAAAGTACTAAGCAGTAGTTGCAGTAAAGTAGGGGTCGAACACAAGGACTCATAGAGACACACAATATATTATATAGATGAGGATTAAGCTAAGAGATCAATGATATTGAAAACAGAACGTAAATTAAAACGGTTGTAAGTTCGATTGGAGAAAGATAGGTTCAGGGTAATTATCATGAATTCAATGAATGCAGATAAAGTAACTAGTCAGGATTCAGATTTAGCGCAGTTTTTGAACTCAAATCACTAAGAAATAGCTAACCAACTCTCGTTGCGAAAACTATCTACATCTAAATCCTAGGAATTCCAAATCTCTTTGTGAATCCTAAAGTCTAAATCAGCTTTTAGATCAGGTTTGATTTGTTCACAAAACAACTAAACCAAATCTCTTTGCGAATAGTTATTTTGCTGACCTTAGGTTCTATCAGGTAATTAATCGCACTCTCGCGCCTAATCAATTATTCTAAGATCTAAGTTCTAGGTGATCAATCTAGAATTAGCTTTGCAAACAATCTATGGCGAAGAACTAATTCAGATAATGAATCCTAATAACTAATCAATCTAGCATTCAGAGAAAACCCTTATGAGAACCCTAAACCTAACAAGAGATCTACTCAGACATGGAAATTGAAGCAATAAACATGTTTGAATAAATCATTAAATAAAATAGAAAGAGTAACAAGAGGGTTCAAAATCTTCTCTCGGACGAACAGAGTTTCAGACTTGTCTCCTTTCAAAAGTTCTCTCACAAAACCAAAGTAAAATAAAGCGTATAGAAAACGTAGCCATCAAAGTGGCTGTAAAATCCTCTTAAATAACCTAAATCACGTTTTGGGGTTTCTTGTAAATAATAAAGACTTCTGGGCCATTTTGCAATTCTTTAACTCTTCATAAAAGTCGCGGTCGTGTCTGCTTCGATGAGTATCGACCGATACTTGGCAGTATCGATCGACACTGAGACTTCAAATCGGGTACTCAGCTACACGAACGTCTGCTTCGCTCCAAAATGCTCTAGAAAGCTCCAATATCTCCAATTATGCTCCAAACGTGCTAAAACCTGTAAAAGACTCTAAAACACTTCCAAATAGTAAAAAGACTCTATAAAACGGACTTATATCATGGCTTAAACAGGGTAAAAACCATGATATATCAACTCCCCCAGACTTAGCCTTTGCTTGCCCTCAAGCAAATAGAAGACTAAACCAGAGAAAGAGGTTTGAAAACGTAGAGACTCACCTGTTCATGAAACATCATAATGACCTTCTTCCTTAGTGCTCCACATATCATCTAACCAGCTTTTTGATCTAACCACCATGTACTTCTCCGTAGACATTCGCAGCTTCCCAGACTTCACACATTATCTCACAGCATTGTTCAATCAAGCCTTCCTCGCCAGTTTCATCGCTGTGATTAATACCAAGAACCTTCTAGATTCTTTCCCATACAATATCATGACAAGGAACCACCCTTTTTCACACTTTCTGGTATTATTTTCTCTCCCCTAGACTTATTTCTTATTATGTTCTTTCTTTTATTTTCAGCTTTGCATATACACATCAAGGTATGAGACGCGAGTATTGATGGTGTTAGCCACCGAATCCCCGGTTCTTCCCTCTCAATGTATCAAAGGCGTAGGCGAATAATGGCATCATAGGAAAATCCTAGCCTCGCTTCCAATTCTTTGTGTGATCATTCCTCACCAAGTAGAATAATGGGATCGTTGGAAATTTTCCTAACTCTCTATTCGGAAGAAAATCATTTCATCTTTTCATGCATCTTATTAATTAACTTGTAACGGGGAGATAAATACCATTACTTTAAAACACGTGGGTTCATTTGTCAGATATGGATGAGGAATCAAGCTCTATGGATACTAACCATATCGATGAAGTGCAAAATTTTGGCTCAGGCTTTAAAGAACTTTGCTGGAAATATGAGTGTCTTCTAGTTAACTGGTCAGCCATTGGATTTTTCATTAGTCGATCTAGAACTGATTCTGTAACAATGGTCACTTAGAAGCAAGGTCAGATCAATAGATTCAAGAAAAAGATCACAGTCTCAAACAAAGTTTTGACTCAATAAAACGACGAATGACTCAAAAACGACTGACTCTAAGAAAAACAAAAACAATGTCAGCGACTACCTCCCCCAGACTTGAATAACACTGTCCCTAGTGTTATCTAGCCTAGAGTTGGTGAAAGGAAACAAAAGAACCAAGTGGATAGATGAAAAACAAGAAGTTACCGTGCTGGAACATCGAGTATCGACCGACACACGACTTGGTATCGAGCGATTCCAGGCTTAAGTCGATACGATGAACTTTTCTCATTCGCGTAGGGTATCGACCGATACCAATAGGGTATCGATCGATACTATGTAATTTCGTGTTTTTGCTCCTTGTTTATCCTGACACAAACACAAAACGAAAAATAAAAAGAATTATATACAAACTTACCAGTGGGTTGCCTCCCACCAAGCGCTCGTTTTAAGTCAGTAGCTTGACTCTGGCTCAGGTGATCAGTTAGGAGAAGAATGAGAGCTTGCAGCAAAACAGGCTTCACAACTTGACATCTCCAGCTTCAGAGTTCTGCTCAGCATGTTCTATACAACCTCTTGTCTTTTCTCTTTCAGCTCCGGAGTAAGAATAACTCTAGCCTTAGAGAATGGTTTCGAAATCCCTTTGCATTTCACCTTATATTCGATCGAATTTCCATCGCACTTCTGAGGGATTAAGGTCATAGAGGGAGCACCTTTTACTTCTTTGCTCTTCACCTTCTTCTTTGCCTTAACTGTTTTGACGTTTTTCTTGGTGATGACAGAAGGACTATCTAGAACGTCGATGGTATTAGGTCCGTCAGGAGGCTCTTCCAAAAGATTAACTACCAACGTCTCTCCTGGAACAACGGTGATGCAAGAGATGTGTGTGGGAGTTCCTCTAGGGATGGATTTGTAGTACATCTCCTTGTCAATGTATGAGAACGAGATGTGCTTGCTGGGTGTGTCCATAATGGCACCAACCGTAGCCATGAACAGTCTTCCAAGAATCAACTGCGTACGAGTGATATATCATGGTTTTTACCCTGTTTAGACCATGATATAAGTCCTTTTTATAGAGTCTTTCTAGTGTTATGTAGTGTTTTAGAGTCTTTTACAGGTCATAGCACGTTTGGAGGATTATTGGAAGTATTGGAGCTTTCTGGAGCAGTTTGGAGCAGAACTAAAGATCGTGTTGCTGAGTACCTGTTTTCACGGCCTATATCGATCGATACCCCCTGGTATCGATCGATACCCATCGCAGCAAGACACGACCCGCGAGTTTTCCAAGACTTGAAGAATTGCAAAAGTGCCCAGAAGTCTTTAATAATTTCAGTCACCTGTTTAGGCTATGCCTTTTTATTGCTTTTTTATTACTTTGGTTAGAGACAAGTCTGATTTCCCTTCGTCCGAGATCAGCTCTCAAAACCCTGTTGATTATTTATTGATGATTTATTCAAACATGTCTTTTGATTCAATTGTCATGTCTGAGTAGATCCACCTTAGGTTTAGGGTTTTTCTCATAAGGAATTTCTTTGAATGCTAGGTTAATTATCTTATTAGGATTCACCATCTGAATTATAGTTCTTCGCTTAGGTTGTGTTCATAGCTAATTCTAGGTTGACGAATCTGGAATTTAGATCTTAGGATAATTGATTAGGCACGACAGTGCGATTAATTACCTGATAGAACCTAAGTGAGCAAATTGGTTATTCGCAAAGAAATTTGGTTTAATTGATTTGTGAACATATCAAACTTGTTATTAAAGCTGATTTAGACTTTAGGATTCGCAAAGAGATTTGGAATTCCTAGGATTTAGATTTAGATAGTTTTCGCAACGACAGTTGGTTAATTATACTTTAGTGATTTGAGTTCTAGAACTGCGCTAAATCTGAATCTTGTTAGTTAGTTAGACTGCATTCATTGATTTCCTGAGAAAAACCCTGGGCCTATATTTTCCTGATTGAATACAACTCTTTTATTTTCTGCACTGTTTTTAATTACATCTGCTTGGCTTAGCTTAAATCTATTGTATATAATCTATTGCGCGTTTCTGTTAGTCTTCTGTGGTTCGACCCCTAGCTATACTATTACAACTGCTTTAGTACTTTAGGGTATTAAATTGAGCATATCAATTTTGGCGCCGTTGTCGGGGACTCAATTCGCCATTAGATTTTAGTTTAGAATTTCGACTAAGTTCGTCGGTATCGATCGATACTCTGTAGTATCGGTCGATACTCGTCGTCTTCTTTTGTTGGTATCGATCGACACCACTTGGTATCGATCGATACTCAACGTATTTTTCTGGTTACTTACGTGCTTGCCTAGTGTTTTGTTTGCAGGTGTATGCCTGTTCGTCAAACCAGGAGCAACAAGAGCACACAACTAGTTGAACTGTCACTGGAACAGCTAGCGCTTGTGGAACGCACAAACAGAAAGACCAAGCAAACATCAAGGATGAACAACCTTGTGGTTTTAAGAGCTGATGAAGATGGTATTCTGAGAGACCAAGAGGGTCACGTGTGTAATGAGAGAGGGCAGCGACTTGATGAAGCTGGAAACATCGTTGTCCCTGCTCCTGTATTTGAGATTGTCGCGCCAGCTGGGCGCGCCAACGTTGGGAATGATCGAGCTAGAACACTTGCTGAGCACAACAGACCTGATCAGTTCTATGCCAAATCGATATGCAATCCGCATCCCAACTTTTCAGAGGAACGACTTCGAGCTGAAGCCTGCCTACTATGCTCTTGTAAGTCAGAGCCCATTCCATGGCCTACCTCATGAGCATCCTATGGATCATATCGAGAGATTCGAGGACTTGGTCACTGGGATGAAGTACAATGGAGTACCCAATGAGTTCTTGTTCTGCAAACTCTTCACATAGTCTCTTGGTGGGGAGGCTGCTTATTGGCTGAAGCAGTTAGCTCCTGATTCTCTAACTACATGGGATGAGACGAAGAGAGCATTCCTGTGCAACTTCTACGATGATGCGAGATCTGAAGAGCTCA
>PKML01057272.1:248513-291802 GCA_002933935.1 Eutrema yunnanense | reverse complement strand
TCGCAAAGAAATTTGGTTTAATTGATTTGTGAACATATCAAACTTGTTATTAAAGCTGATTTAGACTTTAGGATTCGCAAAGAGATTTGGAATTCCTAGGATTTAGATTTAGATAGTTTTCGCAACGACAGTTGGTTAATTATACTTTAGTGATTTGAGTTCTAGAACTGCGCTAAATCTGAATCCTGTTAGTTAGTTAGACTGCATTCATTGATTTCCTGAGAAAAACTCTGGGCCTATATTTTCCTGATTGAATACAACTCTTTTATTTTCTGCACTGTTTTTAATTACATCTGCTTGGCTTAGCTTAAATCTATTCTATATAATCTATTGCGCGTTTCTGTGAGTCTTCTGTGGTTCGACCCCTAGCTATACTATTACAACTGCTTTAGTACTTTAGGGTATTAAATTGAGCATATCAATTTTGTAGTGTTTTAGAGTCTTTTGCAGGTTTTAGCACGTTTGGAGCATAATTGGAGATATTGGAGCTTTTTGGAGCATTTTGGAGCAAAATAGAAGTTCGTGTAGCTGAGTACCCGATTTGAAGCCTCAGTATCGATCGATACTGACTAGTATCGGTCGATACTCACTGAAGCAGACACGATCGCGACTTTTCCAAGATTGAAGAATTGCAAAATTGCCCAGAAGACTTTACTATTTACAAGAAACCCCAAAACGTGATTTAGGTTATTTATTAGGATTTACAGCCACTTTGATGGCTATGCTTTATTTTACTTTTGTTCACCCCGGTCTTCCCGGACAAGGACCCCGCTGACCGCAGAGGTCGAGATTGCGATGTAGAGATAGAGAGTCTCGCCATCTTCGGGTTTTGCTAGAACTGGTGGAGTCGATAAGTATTCCTTGAGTTGTTTGAATGCTTTTTCGCACTTGTCATCCCACTCGAGATCTTTGTTACCGCGTAACAGTTGGTAGAAGGGGAGACACTTGTCAGTAGATCGGGAGATGAACCGGTTGAGTGCAGCAATCCGTCCTGTTAGCCTTTGTACTTCCCTTCTCGTTGTCGGAGATGGTAAGTCGAGGATTGCCGAGATCTGTTTAGGATTGGCTTCGATTCCTCTTTGAGTTACAATGTACCCGAGGAATTCTCCCGAGGTCACGCCGAATGTGCATTTGGTGGGGTTAAGTTTCATATCGTACTCGTTTAGGATATCGAAGCAGGTGTTGAGGTGTCCAGTGTGATCCTTGGCAATTAGCGATTTGACGAGCATATCGTCGATGTAGACCTCCATTGTTTTGCCGAGCTGGCTGGCAAACATCCGATTAACGAGTCGTTGATAGGTTGCACCAGCGTTTTTTAGGGCGAAGGGCATAACCTTGTAGCAATAGATACCACGGTCGGTAATGAAGGAGGTCTTCTCACGATCGTCCGGATGCATGAGTATCTGATTGTAGCCTGAGAAGGCGTCCATGAACGAGAGGAGTTCGTTCCCAGCGGTGGCTTCGACGAGTCTGTCGATATGTGGGAGCGGGAAGCTATCCTTTGGGCAGGCTTTGTTCAGGTCGGTAAAATCGACGCAGATCCTCCATTTTCCGTTCTTCTTTTTGACAACGACTGGGTTTGCCAACCAGTCTGGATACCGTACTTCTGTAATCGATCCCGCGCTAAGTAACCTTTTGACTTCGTCGTTAACAGCCCGAGCCTTCTCGGGACCGAGCTTGCGTCGTTTTTGCTTGATCGGCTTGAAGGTGGAATCAATATTGAGCTCGTGACTCGTTATCTTCGGATTGATTCCGGGCATGTCTGTGATTGACCAGGCGAAGGTCGAAACGTTCCTTTTGAGGAGTCGGATCAAGTCTGTCTTGATGTCTTCATCAAGCTCGGCTCCGATCCCTACGCATCTCTCTGGATTGAAGTCGTCGATATTGACTTGGATGATTGTTTCGTGTCGAGGCAGGTCGGGGTCGTTCAAAATTTTCTTCTTCTTGATGATGTAAGTGCGGGGCGCGGTCCTTAGTTTGCATTCGTTGATAAAACACGTTCGGGACATCACCTGGTCGCCTTTAAGAGTGAAGACTCCGGAAGGTGTTGGAAACTTGACGCACTGGTGATATGTTGACACGACGGCTTTCATCGAAAATATCCACGGTGTGCCGAGTATCACATTGTAGATTGCGGGTTTGTTCAATACCAAGAACTTGACATCCGACATATCCCTCCGGTATACATGGGGAGCTTGATCGTCCCGGCAGTCATGGTTTGCTCACTTGAGAAACCGGTGAGTAGTTCGATGTTTGGTCTGATCTGATTGTCGGGATAGTCCATGTTCGTCAGCGTATCTTTGAAAATTACATTGACCGAGCTCCCAGTGTCGATTAAGATTCATCCGACTACAACATCACTGATGAGTGCTTTGACGACCAGCGGATCGTTATGCGGCATATGGAGTCCTTCTGTGTCGGCCTCGGAGAAGGTGATCGGCATTCCGCAAGGTGTAGTGTGGTGTATGTTTTGCGGCTACTGCTTCCTTACTGTACGTCTTTAGAGCTCGGACGGAATAGTTGCATGATTCTAATGCGCCCATGATCATGTTGATACGCTTTCGAACCTGTGGAGGTTGTTGAGCCTCCACTTTTTCCTCCCGATCTCGTTTTGGTTGTTCGTCGTCGGTTTTATCTTTAGGTTGCTCGGTAGCCTTGCTCGGTTTGAAGTTACGTCTCCTTCCGTTGTCGTTACGGCGAGGTTTAATCGAAGGTTGGAAGGCTCCTTCGACTGGAACTTCCCCCTTTTTGTACTTCATCATCAAGAATTCCTGTAGGTGTCGGCACTCTTCAGTTGAATGATTTCCGAATCGGTTGTGGAAATTGCAGTATGGTGCGGATTTGGTATCAGACTCTTTTGGTTCGTCCGATCGAACCCAAGTGTTTGACCAGGATTGCTGAGTTTGGACCGTATTGATGGGCTGCTTTGGAAGAACATACTGTTTATCCTTAGCAGCGGGCTGCTTCGTTAGTGCATACCGCCTATTTTTCTCGGATTTTTCCTCTTCTTCCATGATGAAGATGTGCGTCCTATGTAAAATATCTTCCAACGTCTTTGGATTATTGCGTTTGATCTCCCTATGAAAGTCCGATTCGTACCAGGTCGCTTTATAAAGAGCCTTAATCGAAGCTTCGTCGTCGATCGTACAGTGGGATACGATCGCCTTGAAACGTTCCATGAAGTTGCGTAGAGGTTCGTCTTGTTTCTGTTCAAGGGCCCAGAGTTCAGCGTTCTTCGTTTTCTGCTTGATAAACATGGTGAAGCGTTTGAGGAACTTGGTAGTGAGCTCGTTGTAGCTGTTGACTGAATTTGGCTCGAGTGTCGAAAACCAATCAAGCGCAGCTCCGGAAAGGTTTTCTACAAATAGATGGCACATGGCTGCGTCCTTTTCGTTTTCCGAGCTGAAACGAAATCGATTCATCATGATAACGAAAGAGGTCAGGAAATGCTTAGGATCGGTGAACCCATCATATGGCGTGATCTTGACCCTCTCCAATCGCCGGACTGGAGTGTTGATGACTCGTTCCGTGAATGGCGTTCTCTGAGACTCCTGAATCACTCGATCGATCTCCGGCGCCGAGCTCGTTGCCTGATGGACTTTAGATCGCATGTCCTGTAACTGGACCTGGACCCTTGCGAATTCCAGGTTCATGGCGGCTTGATCCGCAATGTGGATTTCCGGATCAGCTGCGGATCTCCTAGTCTGCGGGTCGGTCACACCCGGGAGTTAAGTGTCGGTCAGGTCAGGCAAGAGGTTCCGGCGTAAAGTGTTTCCGTTGGCGGGGGTGATCAGGCTCGGATTGAGGGTGCCGATCTGGCTTCGGCGTTCGATGTGGAATGCTATTAGAGACGCGATTCGCTCTTCATTCTTTTTGTTGATTTCTGCGAGCTGTGCTGCCATGGCCCCATAGAGATGTTTGGATCCATGAATGTTGGGGTTGCTGGAGGNCCTCGGGGGGGGGGGGGGGGGGGGGGGGGGTAGTCTGATTTTCCCTTGCAGTAGGTAAGGTCGGAGGGAGACCTTTTTCAGTTGTCTGTAATTCAATGTCGGTTGGATTGAGTTCGTCAGCCCGAGGGTTTTGATCATCGTTTTCTGAGTCGTTGATGTTGACTACGGAGGTGTCGATTGGAAGAACCATCGCCGAACTCAATCAAACGATATCCGAAAGTACTGTTCTATTTGTCCCCACAGTCGGCGCCAATTGTTGATCCGTAAATCACACAAAAGGGGTAAAACAATACTTTAATCGGAATCTCGTTTTATTGATCAAGAAACGGCGTTACAACAGAGTTTAGTAAGGTCGCAAAGATGGAGAACTTGAGATCGGTAAAGTAGCGCTCTTGTATTCTCTGGTCTTCGCGGAAGTTCTGGGATGCCCTTCATGAATGAGTCTTCTCCTCTATTTATATTGTTTTTAGGCGGTTTGAAGGGAGAATATTTCCTTTTCCGAGTTTGATTAGGAGAAGGAAATATTCCGGTTTTCTCTCCGAGATAAGGATATCTTCCTGATATCTCGAAGACTCAATCGAGGGGAATATTTTCTTTTCCGAGGTCGGCGGGAAAAGAGAAATATTCCGGTCTTCATCCGTTGTAACGCCGTTGTAACGGACTGGGCTCGCGTTGGGCCTAGATCGGTGGCCGAGATGGGCTCAGCGAGATTCCGAGCTCGACCCAATATTTTTGGGCTGACTTGTCCTCGATCCGAACCATCGTAAACCGGCCTTGATAGAACCGGTCTCAGTTCGAACCGAGTTAAACCAGGGGTGCTAATCCCCCCTCTAACAAAGTTCAAACAACAACTTTTCACCTCTTTTCACAACTTTAGCAAACCTTGGATCATGCTGATAGGAATTCTTCAGGGCGTATTCCAGTTTTTAACCGACGGGGGACCAACCTGGCAACCTATCACCTATCCTTGTACATAACTGCATTTGTAATAGAATAGCACATGTTTCCGGCCCTGCTAATTGCGAGATCAGGCAAGGGACATTGCTTCCAAGAAGGAGACTCTCAAATATAAAAGTAAAATTTTAAAAAAATAAAGCAACTTTTGCGAATTTTAAAAAATCAAGCAACTTTTGCAAATTTTAAAATCAAGCAAGCACAACAAAATTTTAAAAAAATTCTACCATACTAACTTGTACGATGAATTAGAGACAAAGAAAACCATATAACTAGAAACCAACTGTTTCGAATCGAATTTGGAATTTGGAAAAGACGATAGAGAAATCGTTTAGGGCAAAGGCGAAATCGTTTTTCCCTTTTTTATTTTTTTTTGTGTTTTTTTTCCTTTATTACCATAGTTTTGTTTAGGGCTGGGCAAAATAGCCGGAACCGAAATACCCGAACCGGAACCGAACCGAAATTGTCAAAATACCCATTGGATCCTACTATTGATATCCATGGGTATCGGGTAATACCCGGAACCGAACCGAAAATATTTCGGGTACCCGAATACCCGAAATATAATTATATATCCAAAAATATTAAATATATATAAGATTTTAATTACGGGTATTTTTGTTTTCGGGTATATTTTCGGGTTTTCGGATATAATTTTGGGTTTTTGGGTATATTTTTGATATTTCGGGTATATTTTCCTTAAACTTTTTCGGATTTTCGGGTTTTCGGGTATATTTTAGGTATTTCGGGTATATTTTAGGCATTTCGGGTAATATATACCCAGAACCGACCCGGAACCAAAAAAGTTTGGGTATTTTCCAGTTCTGAAATCTCGGAACCGAACCGACCCAGAACCGACTAGTACCGAACCGGAACCGAACCGAATGAATCCTAAACCTCACTACCCGAAATACCCGGAACCGAACAGGAACCGAAAATGCACAGGCCTAGTTTTGTTTCATTAAATCCAAGGTTAGTTTAGTTATTTTTTAATGAAAAAACTATTATCGTTAGAACCTTCATTAAAGAGGTGCTAAGTTTGTCTACAAAATTTCATTTTGTACCATTTAGGAAAATTACCCTTAAAATATTAGTTTTTAACGAATTTCGGTGAGTTCAATTTGGTTTTTCATAATTCGGGCTCGGTTCGGCTCGGAATCGGATAACTTAATATATAAGTTTAAAAAAAAATTTCAATTCAGATAATTTTAATATTCGATCAGTTTGGATTCGAGTTCGAGAATTTTGGCTAGGTTCGGGAATTTTGTCCAACCAGCCCTTGGCTTGATTGGTTGTGGTTTTTTAAATGGTTTTTGGTTTTAGGTTTTCCAAAAATGTATTTTATAGCCAATCAAGATTTTGAAAAAAAAATTCCTACAATTTTTGAAAGAAAAACCAAAATCCATATTTTTGGGATTCTCCTAAAAAAACCATCGACTATTTTTTTTTGTTGCATTTTTTCCGCATTTTTATATTTGTTATTTTTTTGTAAATAACATAAGCATATGTCCTTTTTATAAGTAATTTTTGGTATTATTTATAAATATTTTATGAGCTTTTATTTAAAATATAGTATTTGTTTAGTCAAAAAATAGAATAATCTTAAAACAATAATTTAAATATCCCTTTATTTTTATTTTCTTTTGAAAAAATCACAATGTTTTTTTGTCAATAGAAGTACCTATTTCGGTTCAGTAAACCAAATCTGATGGGTAGACACGAGCACCCCATGCTAACTTGTTTGCCTTTGTGTTGTTTGCGCGTGGGATGTGTGAGATAGAGAAAAAAACAAACTTTTCCTTACTTTTCCCGAACTCCTCCAAGTGTAATGTAAAGGCCGGTAACTCCTCGGGTGTAAATACCATCTTCACCAACCCGGAGCAGTCTGTTGCAAAAGCTATCGTCTTCTTCTGATTTGCAAGCATGCAGTGCATTGCCTAAATGAGTGTTTCAAATTCTGCGAAAGTTATAGATTTTTTACGACCTTTAATACATTTTAACTAGATTCTAACCCGTGCGCCCGCACGAGATTTTTTTTTTGTTTATCAAATTTTGTAATATAATTTGGTTTTTTCGTATTTAGATATAATTTTTTTAGGGTGAATTGCATAAATATTTATGTTTGGAGCACCTATTTCAGTGACTACCATACAAAAACAGTCAATTAAGTAAATAGCAGTACTCAACTGTCCAGAATAAGGGGAAATATCGAAAAAGCCCTTGTTCCCTTATTTTGACACAAAAGTGACATTGCTTTATTTCTGACACGAAACTGACATAGCTTTTTTCTAAAAGTTGCACATGTTACCTTCTACTCTTGTTCAATAACACCGATAACTTTAACGATGAATTCTTAAACTTTAAAGTTTCAGACTAGAAAGGTAATAAAGTCTAACGTGAATACACATAGAAAGTAATCACGTACTCTAAACAAACCGAGTTTGGAACTATGAGAATAAGATAATCCATTACGCAAAGACAACTATGTACATAGAGTAATCAAATATAATAACATGGTAGTCAAACTACTAGTATATCAAAAGTAATCAACTACTATAATAAAACTATTTTTAATTAGTCTAACGTGACTAAGCATAGAAAGTAATCACCTACTCTAAAAAAATCGAGTTTTGAACTATGAGAATAAGATAGTCAGTTACGCAAAGACAACTATGTACACTGAGTAATCAAATATAATAACACTAGGATTTAACCCTCCCTATTATAGCGCGAAGTAATTTTTTTAAAAGAAATTGTTTTGAAATTTAAGAAAATTATTTTTATCTGAATTTTACAATATAGCTAACTAATGATTATAGATAAAGCTATCAATTTGTAATAATTTGTCTATTTAACGAGTTTTGCAGTGACCTAAAATATTATTCGGACTAATCCGCAAAAATTTATAATATTAAAAACATAACTCTAATCTGCACCGTTAAATGACTCTAGTTTTTGTGGTTAGTGAACGAACTGTTAAAAAAGTATAGTTTTCTTGTGTCTAACTTTTTATAAAATTAGTAAAAAAAATTTCAACTTTTGTTTTGATATATATTCAAATAAATTATAGTGAAAAATATAGTAAGATTTTGGATATATATGAATTGATTATAATTTTAAAATATATAGTATTAAAAATAATTAAGAATGAAATAATAAATAACATCTTTAATGCAAAATATATAATTTCCATATTGTAATCAATAATTTTAAAAAACTATTATATCCTTTTTTATTTTAATTATTCTTTGTTATTTGTAATGGTATTTCATGTAATAACTTACAAAACAAAGTTCATTTTTAAAAATATCTTCTTAAATAATATTATAGAGATGGTAGTCAAAGAACTAGTGTATCGAAAGTAATCAACTACTATAATCATACCGATATTGAAACTTAAATAGATAAATAATATATTCTAAACTAAAATAGAAAACTATTATGAGTTATAGATTGTCTTATTCTCCAGAAAATAGCCAACTATTTATAAGCATCAAATCATGTGCTTACAAGTCAAATTTATATGTCTATTTTTTTTCTTTTCAAAATAAATGACTACATTGTAGGTTCGATGTCACCTACTATGATATAGATGATCATTCTTCAGAAGTAAATAGATGACTAAGGTTTGAGAATATGATGATAAAATCTTATAAAGTAGTTCTCTATTTTCTTGAGAAGATAGCAATTTATACTTCTGAAAGTTGTCTATCTCGATTTAGGATGAAAAGACGAATGATGAAAATAAAGAAACATGTTATTTATTCTTATAAATAGTTGGCTATTTTCTGGAGAATATGACAATCTATAATTCATAATAGTTTTGTATTTTAGTTTAGAATATGTTATTTATCTATTTACGAATAAACAATACAGCTAATACGAAATATTATGAAGAGTGGACAATTACTTGGAGCAAACGAATAAAAAAGATTAAGGTTTGAGAATATGAAGACAAATTCTTACTAAGTGGTTATTTATTTTCTTGAAAATATAATAATTTATAATTCAGAAAGTTAGTTATTTTTGATTATGCTCTACGATTTTTAGATTTTGAGAAGATAAAAGTGGAGAGAATGAGAGAGAGGAGAGAGAGATATGATAATATTTTTAAAAGATAAAAGAGCTTTTTTGTTTTTTTTTTTAAATAACGGTTAAAAAGTGGGCATTTTTGCAAAAGTACCCTACAATTTGAAGTCAAAACAAAAAAATCCCCTTTCTCTCCTATTTTTCAGAATCCCACGAATTACCTTTTAAGAATCTGGGTATTCACGCAAATGCCATTCCTCAGACTGCTGTTAGAATCTAACGTTTTTTTCAAAAGACAAAAAAAAATTTCAGATCTAACTTAATTACGGAAATGCCATTGCCATCAATTCTCAACCTCCAAGACAACCACCATCGTCGACGAGTTAATGCAGTAACTAACCCATTTTTCGCCATTAAAGCCCAAGAATAGAGCTCGGACTTCTTTTTCGCGAGTTCTCCTCTCCGATTTCTCCCATTTCCCCTCGATTTTCCGATTCAAACTTACCGAAATCATTTTTTATGGCATAAAAACGGCAAAACACGACTGGGCTTGCGGGATTTCGGTGATATTAGACGTTCTGGGCGCTCGACGAGGGTGAAAACAAACTCTAAACGGATATAGGTAAGAATTTTTGCATATCGTCGATTTTCAGATCTGAGTTGTATACTCAGACTGCTTTAGAAGTCTGATGAAACCCACATGGTCAACGAGAGGGTAGTTTTGCAATTAACTTTTAAATACTCAGATTAAAATTGAAGTCTGGCAATTTCCTTTGAAAACAAAAAAAAATCAAGAAAAATCTTCTAATCGAAGCATATGGTAGTTTTGCAATTGACCGAAAACTTGACTTTTTATTCAGACTTCATATCCAGTATGAAGGAAAAATGAGCAACTTTGACCGGAAGTTGACTGTTTTTTCAGACGGAATCAGAAGTCTGAAAAAAAAACAGGGTACTGGTAGTAATTGACCGAAATTTTTCAAAAGTTGACCAAAATGGGGGAAAAAGTATCATACTTCTTTGGCAGTCTGAAGAGGAGGGAAAATTTTTCAGACTTCTATGGCAGTCTGAAAATGATGAAATCTTTAGCAGTCTGATATCGAAGATTTTAGTTAACGCAAAAAATACACCAATTTCTGTCAGACTTCTATCGCAGTTTGAAGGATTTCTTCAGGCTGCCCTGGAAGTCTGGGAACGAAAGTCAAACTTCGGTCAATTGCAAAACTACCCCATAATTTTTTCAGACTGCAGGAGAAGTCTGACAAAAAAGTCAAAATTTTGGTCAATTGCAGAAATACCTTTTTCTTTTTCTCAGACATCTAATGTAGTCTGACAAAAAAGTCAAAGTTTGGGTCAATTGCAAAAATATTCTTTTTGTCAGATTGTGATAGAAGTCTGCTTTGATAACTTTTCGTCAGACGGCATCCGCAGTCTGCTTTGTAACATTCTAATTGCAAAAATACCCTCTTTTTCAGACTGCCATAGAGGTCTGACGTACTGTTTGTCAGACTTCTGTGGCAGTCTTGATTGACAAATTTTTTAAAACCGATTTTTTTTTGTATATTTGTGATGAATTTCGTTGATTTTAAATTTTTTATATGTGTGTTAGTTGTATATGTTCCTCCTGCGTTAGTTTTACATGCTTATGTTCGGTAATTATTTTTAAATATTTTTTAAATAATTCTGGCAATGTAGCTAATAGAATCAGACTTCGCAAAGAAGTCTACTTCAAACGAAGTCTACTTTTAGTATTTGAATTGCAAAAGTGACCCATTTTCAGTAGATTTCAGTCTGAAGTCTTCTCTAACGACGTAGACTTCATTAGAAGTCTTCTTTAACAGCGTATACTTCATTTGAATGGATGGTTAAAGACTCGACGTAGGAGTTTGCGGTTGATAAAGTCAAAGGAGGAAGGATGTTCTTTTTGAGTGATGGTTTTACACATGAGGAACTCGTTGAGATGGCACAAGGTGATTATGATATTGGACAAGACTGAATTTGCGGTTTTAACCTATTCTTTACCAGAAATTTTTTGACATAGGAGTTGTTCGTTTTTATCAAATTAAGAACTGTATCTGAACTGTAACTAATATTTTACCATGTATATAGCTTTGTGATCAATGATCAATCATTACCAACTTCACGATTACATATGATGAAATGTAGACTCAAATCATTGTTCAAGCTCAAGTAAACACATATATTGTCGAATTGGAAAATTGTCTCAACAGAAACAAATATTGGCAGCCAAACAAGAGAGAAAAAGGGATTTACCAAATTCTGGACACAACTCCACATTATACGAAGTTACGAGAGAAGCTAAAACCATATTTTATTTTGCTTAGGTTGCATTATTTATTTCTATAACATTTTCACGGCCAACAAGTTCCCATTACCGGAATCTTTAGCCGGAAACAACAACAACAACAACAACATCACAGTAACATATATCTTACAGATACAAACTTTTCATTTTTGATCTTAAACCAAAGCAACCGAAAGATCATCTGAACAGTAATAACCTTAAACACATTCTTGCTTGAAGGCAAACCAGCCACTGGTTCATCTTCAATTCCACATTCATTTGTTCCTCTCCTAATCATGAAATAACCATCCTGCAAATTTCATATATGTCAGCATTCACATTGAAAATCCCACATCTATAACTTTTCTTAAAAATTATTTACAAATAACACTTACATCACCCCAACTTCTGTTTCACTGATTTGCCAACAACTACAAACAATTGAAAAAAGCAACAAAGAACGTTAAAAATTTTAGTTTTAACTTCAAATTTTCATTCGAAGAACCATCTTAGAAATGTCAAGTTTAACATTTACCCAATAAGTTCCCCAACCAATAAGTTTAACAGCATGACCTCCAATGTTAGAACATGTTATGTGCTTATATACTCCAGATTTGTAATGAGCAAAATCCTAATCAAAACAACACATTAATGATCCATCTTTCTTTAACTTAGCCAACAATGTAAAAGATTTTGTTATTTTTTTTACCTCATAAACGAGCTAAGAGATCATTTACTGATAAAGAAATGTTCTGAAGTGAACAAAAAACAAAAGATTAGGCTATAAATTATAAATCTTAAGCTGGTTTTTGGATTGCTAATTAGTATTACCATTCCAAATTGGATACATAATCTATCAGATAGTGATTCAACAACACCAAATGCCCAGCAAGAACCACAGTGTCCCTAAAACCAAAACCACAAATGTCATAAAAACCGATTTTTTTCCCTTCGATAGAACGTTACAAGAACCAAAAAGATTGAAGCTTTACCTGATCTATTAAGAGAGGTGATATGATTCCGGACATGGAGGTTCCTATCGAGGAACAAGACGAGGCATTCGGCATTCCGGAAGGAGCAATCACCCGCGCAAAGGCAAGGAAATTGGCGGAAGCAGTTCGGGGCTTACTTGGCGAAATTCGGATCGAGGAGGATCAGCTTACGCATCCCGTCGTCACCACTCTATCTTCGAGTTCTTCTTGAGGGCGATCGTTGAGTAAGTTGTGTTGTACTCTTTTTCCTGTTACGGTTTTGTCCCAATGGGTTTTCCGTAAGAGGTTTTAACGAGGCAACCGGCTTACTCCGCTAACGGTCGTTCCGAGGGAAAACTCCGCGGGGAAATTTTCCGAGGGATTTATTTCCGAGGGATTCGTTGCCGAGGGATCCTTCCCGAGGGACTTTTCCGAGGGATTCTTTCCGAGGGAATTTTCGGTGGGAATTCCAAAAGACATTCAACCTTCCTTTATTTTTAGTCTTTGGTCAAATGTCTTGTAATTTGTTTCTTTCATTTTCGAGAAGGCTTAATTGCCTTTGACCTTCTCTTTTTCCTCACATATCTTTTCAATATAAACTCTTCTTTGTAATCTCATTTCAACAACAATCTTTTATCAATAAACTTGCAAGTTCTTTCTAGTCTCTCTCGATTTTCTTAGAAGGTTATTCTTTGAATTTCATTTCGATTTATCCAAGAGATTTCCATCTCTCTTTGGACGTAATCTTCACCGTTCGTTCTTGTTTGTTTTTCGTTAGTAATAAGGGGATTAGAGAGTTTCGAGAATCACTTCTCACGCTCTAACATCCTTATTCTACGGATCTTTCAAGAGTCGAATCCACCGCCTCGTTTCTTTGTGTTCTTCGTAAGATTGGGCTTAAGGATATTCGGGTTTATTCCCACGCCTTAACATCTTTCTTCGTCGAATCCTTTGAAGTCAAGGATTATCCTTTCTATCCGATCATCACTGTACCTAGAGCAAGCCGATCCTTTCCCGGTTCGTATCAAGTGGTATCAGAGACACTTGCTCCAAAAATCGGTGATATCATTTCTATCTCTTCANCAAGAGTCGAATCCACCGCCTCGTTTCTTTGTGTTCTTCGTAAGATTGGGCTTAAGGATATTCGGGTTTATTCCCACGCCTTAACATCTTTCTTCGTCGAATCCTTTGAAGTCAAGGATTATCCTTTCTATCCGATCATCACTGTACCTAGAGCAAGCCGATCCTTTCCCGGTTCGTATCAAGAGGCGTCAAAACAAACGGGGAGATGAAGACGGGTCATGTCCGAGATGGATCTTCTGAATCGGTGGTCGCCGAGACCTTCTCCAGAAGCTGACCTCAGATCTGCAACAATAGGATAAAGAAGTGAGAAAGAGATGAAGACGGGTCAGAAGAGATGAAGAAAGAAGAAGAAGACCGACGGCTTACCACTATGACAACCGGCAAGAATGGAGGCCGTAGGTTAACGGCGAGAGATGCGAGAGAGTGGAGTGGAGAGAAGTCGCCGGTGGAGCTTTAGCGGGGGAGAGAGAGAGAGGCGAGAGAGAGGCGAGAGAGAGGGCGCAGAGAGGCGAGGGAGGGAGAGAGCGCCGTTTGAGAGAGGTAAGATTTTTTTACATAATTAAGGTTACTTCCTTTATATATGATGGGGTAAAATTCCCGGTTAGGTTAATTTTTTCGGTTTAGCAGACTTATCTGAAGTCTCAAAACAGACTTCGCATGAAGTCTACTAAACCTATAGAAGTCTACTCATAATTCAACTATAACTTAAAAATTAAAACAAATCTAAAGCCAGACTTCTAATAAAGTCTAATTTAAAATCAAGTCGAAATTCAGACTTCTAAAAGAGTCTAATTCGGAAAAGTCTAATTTCAGAATTCTTCTCAAGTCTAATTCGTACAAACTCAAATTAAATGAAAGTATAATTTCAGACTTTATGTACTTTTAATTTATATACAGCAACAATGAGTATGTGTAATTTATGTAGTAAAAATTTCTAAAAACTAAATTTTCAATATTTTTTAAATTTAAATTTTCAAATTAAATACGATTCAGACTTCTCTGAGAAGTCTGAGAAATCCCGATTCTCTGAGAAGTCTGAAAAACCACGAAAACCACAATCGTCGACGAGTTAATGCAGTAACTAACCCGTTTTCCGCCATTAAAGCTCAAGAATAGAGCTCGTAAACACTTTTCGCGACTTCTCTCTCCGATTTCTCCTATTTTCCCACTGATTTTCCGATTCAAATGTACCGAAATCGGAAATTATGGCATTAAAATGGCAAAACACGATTGGGCTTGCGGGATTTCGTGATGTTAGACGTTCTGGGCGCTCGACGAGGGTGAAAACAAACTCTAAACGGATATATGTACGAATTTTTGCATATCGTCGATTTTCAGATCTGAGTTGTATACTCAGACTGCTTTAGATGTCTGATGAAACCCATATGGTCAACGAGAGGGTAATTTTGCAATTGACTTTTCAAAAATCAGATTAAAATTGAAGTCTGGTAATCTCTGAGAAGTCTGAGAAATTGATATATCATGGTTTTTACCCCGTTTAAGCCATGATATAAGTCCGTTTTATAGAGTCTTTCTACTATTTCGTAGAGTTTTAGAGTCTTTTACAGGTTTTAGCACGTTTGGAGCATAATTGAAGATATTGGAGCTTTCTAGAGCATTTTGGAGCAAAGCAGACGTTCGTGTAGCTGAGTACCCGATTTGAAGTATCAGTGTCGATCGATACCCCATTGGTATCGGTCGATACTCACCGGGGCAGACACGACCCGCGACTTTTCCAAGAGTTGAAGAATTACAAAAATGCCCAGAAGACTTTAATATTTACAAAAAGCCCCAAAACGTGATTTAGGTTATTTAATAGGATTTTACAGCCACTTTAATGGCTATGCTTTGATTACGCTTTATTTTACTTTGGTTTTGTGAGAGAGCTTTTGAAGGGAGACAAGTCTGAAACCCTGTTCATCCGAGAGAAGATTTTGAACCCTCTTGTTACTCTTTCTGATTTATTTGATGATTTATGCAAACATGTTTATTGCTTCAATTTCCATGTTTGAGTAGATCTCTTGTTAGGTTCAGGGTTCTCAATAGGGTTTTCTCTGAATGTTAGGTTGATTAGTTATTAGGATTCACCATCTGAATTCGTTCTTCACCATAGGTTGTTTGCAAAGCTAATTCTAGATTGATCACCTAGAACTTAGATCTTAGGATAATTGATTAGGCGCGGAAGTACGATTAATTACCTGATAGAACCTAGGGTGAGCAAAATAAATATTTGCAAAGGAATTTGGTTTAGTTGTTTTGTGAACAAATCAAACCTGATTTAAAAAGCTTATTTAGACTTTAGGATTCGCAAAGGAATTTGGAATACCTAGGATTTAGATTTAGATAGTTTTCGCAATGGAAGTTGGTTAATTATACCTTAGTGATTTGAGTTCAAGAACCGCGCTAAATCTGAATCCTGCTAGTTAGTTTATCTGTATTCTTTGATTCCCTGAGAAATACCCTGAACCTATCTTTCTCCAATCGAATTTACAACTGTTTTAATTTACGTTCTGTTTTCGATATCATTGATCGCTTAGCTTAATTCTCACATATATAATCTATTGTGTGTTTCTGTGAGTCCTTGTATTCGACCCCTACTATACTGCAACTACTGCTTAGTACTTTTAGGGTATTAATTTGAGCATATCAAATTTGGCGCCGTTGTCGGGGACTCAATTCGCCATTAGATTTTAGTCTGAGAATTTCGACTAAGCTCGTCGGTATCGGTCAATACTATCTAGTATCGGTCGATACTCGCCGTTCTCTTTTTGTTGATATCGATCGACACCACTTGGTATCGGTCGATACTCATCACGTTTTTGTTACTAACGTTTTTGACTCTTGTTTTCAGGTGTATGCCTAATCGTGAAACCAGAATGAGCAAAAGCACGCAGCTAGTTGATCTGTCACTCGAGCAACTAGCACTTTTGGAACACACAAACAAAAGTGCAAAGAAGCCAGCAAAGATGAACAACAATCAAGTGGAGTTAGTTCAAGATGCAGCTGGTGCTTACAGAGACCAAGAGGGTCGGTTGTGCAATGAGAGAGGACAACGTCTGGATGGAGAGGGGAACATCATTCCACCTGCTCCAGTTGTCGCTGGGAACGCAGACGCAGTGAATGCTGGGAATGTTGTGGTTAATCGTGGTAGAACGGTTGGTGAGTGCAACAGACCTGACCAGTTTTATGCAAACCGATCTGCGATTCGTCCTCCTGCTTTTCCGAGGAATGATTTTGAGTTGAAACATGCATACTACACTCTTGTGGGACAGCATCCTTTTCATGGTCTTTCCAGCGAACATCCCATGGATCATATTAAGAAGTTCGAAGATTTGGTCACTAGCATCGAGAGCAATGGAGTGTCCTACGACTATCTCTTCTGCAAGCTTTTCCCATACTCTCTTGGTGGAGAAGTGACTTACTGGCTAAAGCAGTTACCTCATGGATCGCTGACTACCTGGGAGGAGACTAAGACTGCATTCCTGACCAACTTTTATGATGATGCAAGATCCGAGGATCAGAGGAACAAAATCTCACAATTTTCTCAGGGACCTACTGAGGCGTTCAAGGCTGCTTGGACGAGATTCAAATCGTATCAGAGAGATTGTCCACATCATGGATACTCTGATGTTCAGCTGATGGGTTTCTTTTTCAGAGGACTTGATTGGAGGTATCAGATGACTTTGGATGCTTCGAGCAATGGAAACTTTAACACCAGGTATCCTGATGAAGCCTATGTCCTGATTGAGAACTTGGCGTCTAGCAATAGCACCAAGAATGCTGATTTTGAGCGGAAGAAGCTAGCTGGTAACATGGATGGCTCGCAGATTGCTGATTTTCAAGCTAAGTTGGATTCTATGCACAGTCTTCTGATGAGCAAGACACCAAAGGTTGTTCACTTTGCTGAAGATGTCGAGGTATTTAACGAGGATGAAGTAGAGGATGTTAACTACATTGGTGGTTCTGGTTTTCAGGGCCAGATGAATCAATTCAACAACAACCGAAACTTCAACAACAACTCTCAGCAAGGAGGTTCGAACTAGTTTGGTCAGAGATCACCTCAGAACAGTGGGTATACGAGGAACTATGGAAACTCATCTTATCAACCATTACCTGCTAAGCTCCCAGATAGCAAGATCGAGTCTATGTTTGAACAACTTCTTCAAGGACAGCAGAAGCTCACTGTGGATTTCAATGGGAAGATTGATGTCTTGTATAATGATCTGAGTGGAAGGATTGACGCTATTGATATTCAGCAGAAGAAGCTGGAACTTCAGATTGCTCAGACTTCAGAGGCTGTGAAAAGGCAAGAAGGTTTTCTTCCAGGGAAAGTAGAGAACCCAAGGGCTCATATCAATGCAATCACCTTGAGGAGTGGAAAAGAGGTCACTCCAGGAGTAAAATCTGCCCAAGCTACAGATATTTTCGTCGATCTTGATGATGAGGATACCGAAATCGCTCTGGTATCGATCGACACTAGCCAGCATCGATCGATACCTACCAAGATATTTTCACGGGACAAATCAAAACTGCGTGTATCGATCGATACCACTCCTGTATCGATCGATACCACTCCTGTATCGATCGATACCACTCCAGTATCGGTCGATACTGATCCCGCAGTCGATGCAACTCCTAAGGTTTCAAAGGAAGTGCCTAACGTAGTTACAGAAAGAGTTTACACACCAAAGATACCTTATCCCAGGGCTTCTGGGAAGACTAAGAAGGAGGTAGAAGACTCTAGATGCAAGGCAATCATGGATAAGTTGATTGTTGAACTTCCCTTTATCGATTCCATCAAGACTTCTCCAGCTTTCAGGAGATATGTTAAAAGGATGGTGTCCAGCAACGTGAACCTTGAAGAAGGATGCTTGATGATTACTCATGAGTGCAGTGCAATCCATACCAACAGGATCCCAAAGAAGCTGCCAGACCCAGGGAGTTTTGTGTTGGACTGTACGATATTCACAGACAGATTCGAGCGTTCTCTTTGTGACATTGGCTCAAGTGTCAACCTCATGCCATATTCAGTCGCTAAAAGGATGGGGATGACAGATTTCACAACCACAAGGATTTCCCTGATACTTGCTGATCGTTCAGTTAGACTTCCAGAGGGGTTACTCGAAGATGTTCCGATTAAGATTGGAAATTGCTTGATCCCAAATGATTTTATCGTCCTGGAGTACGATGCTGAGCCTAAGGATCCTCTTATCCTAGGTAGGCCGTTCCTTGCAACAGCTGGTGCTTTGATTGATTGCAGGAACGGGAAGATCGCTCTCAACATCGGTGATTTGGTCATGACCTTCAATATGGATAAGATGATGAAGAGACCAACCATTGATGGGCAGACTTTCTTTATCGACACCTTCAGTGACATAGCTGAAGAGTACTTCCTGGAGATGCATCCTGAGGACCCACTAGAGAGAGCATTGGTTTGTTCAGCTACTTCAGGGGTTCATTCATTTGATGATACAACTGGTTACTCGAAGATGCTCGATTCAGCATCACCGGTATCGATCGATACCCCCCAAGTATCGGTCGATACCCTGCGACTAGAAGGAGAGTTGGCCGAGAGTTTTAAGCAAGCTACTGGGCTTGGAGATTGGAGTGCAGATAATGCTCCTAAGGTCGAACTAAAGCCAATCCCACCAAATCTGAGGTATAGTTTTCTTAGCCCTAATTCTACATACCCAGTGATTGTTAATGCTTCTTTGAACAACATAGAGATTGCCTTCCTGCTGAGCAAGTTGCGCAAGTATCGCAAAGCTCTTGGCTATTCTCTTGATGACATTTTAGGTATATCACCGGATCTGTGCATGCATAGGATTCACCTTGAGGACGAGTCAAAGACCTCAATTGAGCATCAGAGGAGGCTAAACCCGAATCTGATGGAAGTGGTCAAAAAGGAGGTGGTGAAGCTTTTGAAAGCTGGTGTTATCTATACTATTTCGGATAGCTCTTGGGTCAGTCCAGTGCACGTTGTTCCTAAGAAAGGAGGGATAACCGTGGTGAAGAATGAAAAGGATGAGATGATTCCTACAAGGACTATCACTGGACATCGAATGTGCATCGATTACAGGAAGTTGAATGCAGCTACACGGAAGGATCATTTCCCATTGCCATTCATTGACCAGATGCTGGAGAGGTTGGCCAGTCATCCATACTACTGCTTTCTTGATGGATATTCAGGTTTCTTCCAGATTCATATACATCCAGATGACCAAGGGAAAACGACTTTCACATGTCCCTACGGCACGTTCGCATACAGGAGAATGTCATTTGGATTGTGTAACGCTCCAGGCACTTTTCAGAGATGCATGATGTCTATCTTCACAGACATGATTGAAGATTTTATGGAGGTATTCATGGATGATTTTTCAGTATACGGAGCATCGTTCAAGGATTGTTTGGATAATCTGTGCAAGGTGCTTCAGAGGTGCGAAGAGAAACACTTGGTCCTTAATTGGGAAAAGTGTCACTTTATGGTTCAGGATGGCATCGTGCTTGGGCACAAGGTTTCTGAGGCTGGGATCGAAGTTGACAAAGCCAAAATTCAGGTTATGACAAGTCTCCAACCACCAAATTCTGTGAAGGACATTCGTAGCTTCCTTGGTCATGCTGGATTTTACAAGAGGTTTATTAAGGATTTCTCCAAAAGAGCACGCCCCCTCACTGCTTTATTATGCAAGGAGATCAAATTCGATTTCACACCTGACTGTCTTGCAGCCTTTGAGGAGATTAAGACGGCTTTGGTGAGTGCTCCTATTGTGCAACCTCCTGATTGGACTCTGCCTTTTGAGATCATGTGCGACGCTAGTGATTTTGCTGTTGGATCTGTTCTGGGTCAGCGAAAGGATAAGAAGCTGCACGTCATCTACTATGCCAGCAGGACATTGGATGATGCTCAGAGAAATTACAGTACCACAGAGAAGGAACTACTTGCAGTCGTTTTCTCCTTTGAGAAATTTCGATCCTACTTGATTGGGAGCAAAGTGATTGTTCATACTGATCATGATGCTCTCAAGTATCCGATGCAGAACAAGGATCTCAAGCCTCGCCTTTGTCGTTGGGTTCTTTTGCTACAGGGTTTCGACATCGAGGTTAAGGACAAGAAATGAATAGAGAACGGAGTCGCTGACCATCTCTCGAGGATTCGGATCGATGCAGACGTCCCTATTGATGATCAACTACCAGAGGAATCCATTTACTTCATCGAAACCGAGTTTCATATGGGTTTCGCAGAAACTCAGCAATTCCCACGAATTGCAGGTCTCAGTATCGATCGACACTCCTATGGTGTCGGTCGATACCCGGCGATTCCCGAACCAGTTTTGTCTGTTGAACACCTAGTGTTTCCGAGGAGTATCTAGTAGCTACAGCCGATTATGATCAACCATGGTATGCTGATATCGCCAATTACCTCGCTGCAGATGCAGAACCAAAGCACCTCAAGAATTATCACAAGAAAAAATTCATGTGAGACATAAGGCGATACTTTTGGGATGAACCTTACATGTACAAACACTGTTCTGATGGCATCTACAGGAGATGCATTGCTGAATCGGAAGTGCCTAATGTGTTGTTTCATTGCCATGGATCCGACTATGCTGGACATTTTGCCACTTTCAAGACAGTGTCCAAGGTTCTTCAAGCAGATTTCTGGTTGCCTACTATATTCAAGGATGCCCATGCTTTCGTTTCACAGTGCGATGCCTGTCAAAGGAGAGGGAAGATCAGTAAGAGACATGAGAAGCCACAGAATTTCATCCTTGAGGTTGGGATTTTCGATTGTTGGGGCATTGATTTTATGGGTCCTTTTCCTTCGTCATATGGACACAAATACATCTTGGTTGATGTGGATTATGTGTCTAAGTGGGTTGAAGCCATTGCTAGCAGAACCAATGATTCTTCGGTGGTTATTAAGCTATTTAAGACCATCATTTTCCCTCGATTTGGAGTACCTCGAATTGTGACAAGTGATGGTGGCTCTCACTTTATCAACAAAATTTTCGAGAGGTTGTTGAGGAAGTATGGTGTGAACCATCGTGTAGCCACTCCTTATCATCCTCAGACCAGTGGACAAGTTGAGGTCTCCAACAGACAGATCAAAGAGATTCTGGAGAAGACAATGAATGTTACTAGGAAGGATTGGTCTGTGAAGCTGGATGACGCACTTTGGGCTTACAGGACTGCTTTCAAGACGCCACTTGGGACTACACCGTTTCACTTTCTGTATGGAAAAGCATGCCATCTTCCAGTGGAAATCGAGCGTAAAGCAGCATGGGCTACAAAGATGATGAATTTCGACATCAAATATGCTGCTGAGAAGCGATTGATCAAGCTGAATGAGCTCGATGAGATTAGGCATCTTGCCTATGAGAACTCGAAGCTGTACAAGGAGAGGACTAAGGCATACCATGACAAGAAGATCATCTTCAGACACTTTGAACCAAATGATCAGGTACTTCTGTATAACTCTCGTTTGCAATTGTTTCCTGGTAAACTGCGTTCTCGTTGGTCAGGTCCTTTTACAGTTAAGGAAGTTAGACCACATGGTGTGATTGTCCTGACAAATCCTTCAGGAGGAGAGTTCACTGTAAATGGACAAAGGGTGAAGCACTATTGGGCGAAAGCCGAGATTCCAGAAGGACACATAATGCCTCTGGATGATGCACCCACTGCCTGAACGGCGGTACAGTCAAGCTAATGACATTAAACGAGCGCTAGGTGGGAGGCAACCCACTGGTGAGTTTGTCTTTGAGTCTTTTTCTTTTTATTTTTCGTTTTTTTGTCTGTGTCAGGATAAACAAGGAGCAAACACGAAATCGCATGAGTGTCGATCGATACCCCATTGGTATCGGTCGACACCCTACGCGAATGACCAGTTCATCATGTCGACTTAAGCCTGGTATCGATCGATACCAGGCCGTGTGTCGGTCGATACTCGATGTTCCAGCACGGTAACTTCTTGATCTTTCACATTCCACTTGGTTCATTTGATTTTCTTTCACCAACTCTAGGCTAGAAAATACTGGGGAAAGTGTTGTTCAAGTCTGGGGAAGGTAGTCGCTGACTTTGTTTTTGTTTTTCTTAGAGTCAGTCGTTTTTGAGTCATTCGTTGTTTTATTGAGTCAAAACTTTGTCTGAGACTGTGATCTTTTTCTTGAATCTATTGATCTGACCTTGCTTCTAACTGACCATTGTTACAGAATCAGTTCTAGATCGACTAATGAAAAATCCTAAGGCTGACCAGTTGACTAGAAGACACTCATGTTTCCAGCAAAGTTCTTTAAAGCCTGAGCCAAATTTTTGTACTTCATCGAGGTGATTTATACCCATAGAGCTTGATTCATCATTCGTATCTGACAAAGGAACCCATGTGTTTGAAAGAATGGTATTTCTCTCCCTATTACAAGTTAATAAATAAGATGCATTAAAAGATGAGATGATTTTCTTCTGAGTAGAGGGTTAGGAAAATTTCCAACAATCCCATTATTCTACTTCAGCGGAAATGATCACACAAAGGATTGAAAGCGAGGCTAGGATTTTTCTATGATGCCATTATTCGCCTACGCCTTTGATCCGTTGAGAGAGAAGAACCGGGGATTTGGTGGCTAACACCATCAATACTCGCGTCTCATACCTTGATGTGTATATGCAAAGCTAAAAAAAAAAAGAGAACATAATAAGAAATAAGTCTGGGGGAGAGAAATAATACCAGAAAGTGTGAAAAGGGTGGTTCCTTGTCATGATATTGTATGAAAAAGAATCTAGAAGGTTTTTGGTATTAATCACATCGATGAAACTGGCGAGGATGGCTTGATTGAACGATGCTGTGAAATAATGTGTGTAGTCTGGAAAGCTGCGAATGTCTACAGAGAAGTACATGGTGGTTAGATCAAAAAAAACTGGTTAGGTGACATTTGGGCGCTTGGGAAAATGGTCATTGCAACGTTTCAAGAACAGGTGAGTCTCTGTGTTTTCAAACCTCTTTCTCTGGCTTAGTCTTCTATTTGCTTGAGGGCAAGCAAAGGCTAAGTCTAGGGGAGTCGATATATCATGGGTTTTACCCCGTTTAAGCCATGATATAAGTCCGTTTTATAGAGTCTTTCTACTATTTCGTAGTGTTTTATAGTCTTTTACATGTTTTAGCACGTTTGGAGCATAATTGAAGATATTGGAGCTTTCTAGAGCATTTTGGAGCAAAGCAGACGTTCGTGTAGCTAAGTACCCGATTTGAAGTATCAGTGTCGATCGATACCCTATTGGTATCGGTCGATACTCACCGAGGCAGACACGACCCGCGACTTTTCCAAGAGTTGAAGAATTGCAAAATTGCCCAGAAGACTTTAATATTTACAAGAAGCCCCAAAACATGATTTATGTTATTTAATAGGATTTTACAACCACTTTAATGGCTATGCTTTGATTACGCTTTATTTTAATTTGGTTTTGTGAGAGAGCTTTTGAAGAGAGACAAGTCTGAAACTCTGTTCATCAGAGAGAAGATTTCGAACCCTCTTGTTACTCTTTCTGATTTATTTGATGATTTATTCAAACATGTTTATTGCTTCAATTTCCATGTCTGAGTAGATCTCTTGTTAGGTTCAGGGTTCTCAATAGGGTTTTCTCTGAATGCTAGGTTGATTAGTTATTAGGATTCACCATCTGAATTAGTTCTTCACCATAGGTTGTTTGCAAAGCTAATTCTAGATTGATCACCTAGAACTTAGATCTTAGGATAATTGATTAGGCGCGGAAGTGCGATTAATTACCTGATAGAACCTAGGGTGAGCAAAATAACTATTCGCAAAGGAATTTGGTTTAGTTGTTTTGTGAACAAATCAAACCTGATTTAAATAGCTGATTTAGACTTTAGGATTCGCAAATGAATTTGGAATACCTAGGATTTAGATTTAGATAGTTTTCGCAACGGAAGTTGGTTAATTATAACTTAGTGATTTGAGTTCAAGAACCGCGCTAAATCTGAATCCTGCTAGTTAGTTTATCTGCATTCTTTGATTCCCTGAGAAATACCATGAATCTATCTTTCTCCAATCGAATTTACAACTGTTTTAATTTACGTTCTGTTTTCGGTATCATTATTCGCTTAGCTTAATTCTCACCTATATAATCTATTGTGTGTTTCTGTGAGTCCTTGTGTTCGACCCCTACTATACTGCAACTACTGCTTAGTACTTTTAGGGTATTAATTTGAGCATATTAGAAATCTCGATTCTCTTAGACTTCTCCGATAAGTCCGAGTAACCCTAAATCTAATATTTAGCACTTATGAGTGACAATATTAAAACATAACTTCTAGGAAGCATCAAATTCGTGAAATCTATGCACATTACAACACATATGTGCAAATTTAAAATTTCAAATGTAATTTTGGTAAACCATGAATCTAACCCTAAAGTTATATGTAAATGTTTCCATTACAAAGCATGTTTTGAGGTTTACAACCTACTTTGCCTTACATGTTTTTAATTTGATTCAATTTTATGAAATTTAATTTTAATACTTCGAAATCGTATATATTTAATTTTTGTATAAGAAATTTTTAACAAAATAATTTTTTACAATTTTTAAATTTAAATTTACTAATTAAATCTTTATCAGACTTCTTCGAGAAGTCTGATATTTATTGAAGTATATGCATAATTAACTAACTTTGTTTAATTTGATTCAATTTTATGAAATATTAATTTCTATACTTCAAAATCGTCTATATTTAATTATTGTAGAAAAAAAGTTTTAACAAATTTTTTAAAATTTTTTTAAATTTAAATTTACTATTTTAATCTGTTTCAGACTTCTCGAATACGTCTGAGAGAAGTCTGGTAAGAGAAATCAATCAGACTTCTATTAGAGTATAAATGTCAGACCTCTATAGAAGTCTGACATGTCGCGAAGGTTAAAATGGTAATAGCGGTTTCGCGTTTTTTGTTTGGTCATAAGGGGGTAACTGTAATTTTCCACCCCCGAAAGTGTAGCGCAACATTTGATTGAAAGGACATTGTATTTTTGTCATAAAAACGAAATTTTTGGGTTAAAACAGCAATTTACCCTAAAAGGTGGGGGTGTGTAAGAAAAGAGAGGAGAAATAATGTGATGTGTAAGAGAAATAAAAAAGTAGATGAGAGGCTGCATGGTCTTTTACCAGGGGTTGCTTTTGTATATTATATTAACTTTTTATTTATTTAATTTTGACCCACAAACATGCTACCACACCTAGTTTCCCTTGTTTTTATAGATATAATTTTTCTAATAAGTCACAAATATTTATTTTTGTGTTTAAAAATAGTTTCTTTTTGTAGATTTAATTTTTTCTAGTATTAAATATGAATGTGATTATAAAAGCATAATTCTAATCCGCACGCTCATATTAATCCGAAAAGGACCGCGATTATAAAAATATAATTCTAACACGCCCGTTCATATTACCGTATAATATAAATATTTACTTATTTAAAATTTTAGGATATTTGATTATGATAAAAATATACAATAACATTTCGTTTATCATCTCCATCATTATGAGAATATTATTTAAATTAAATCTAAATTAATATCCAATTTATTATTTTTGTAAAGATATAATAACAACTGGTTTTGTAATTTTTGATAATTAATCTAACCTATATTTAAGGAAATCCAAACTAACCTAAATTAAAATTTGAATTTTTGGGATTATTTTTAAATATAATTTGTATTAATATTATACTAAATTGACTTGTTTGGCAACTGGAATAATAGTTATCCACAAAAAAATAGGCTAATATGAAAATTTTCATGTTTGGACACAAAATGAATACCCCTTTTAATAGTATAGAGATGGTAAGAAAATAATATAAACTTATACGTATTTTTATTAGTAATTTTAGTGTGTTACTTAGAAATATGGGAAATTGCACTCAATAACCATCAAAAAATTATAATTAAGAAACTAACCAAAAAAAAAGTGGATCAATATTCTGTGTATATTATGTAATAATACATTTTTATTCTTTTCTCTCTCCCTCTCTCTCCCTCCCATGCTCCCTCTCTCTCTCCCTCCCTCACTATTCATCCCGTACGGGGGAGATCGGGAAATCGGATCATCCACTTCTTCTTCACGTCTCTTTTTCTCTTCTTCTTCTCGTTTCTCTTTTCCTTCGAATCCTCTCATCGCCGTCACGCGCCGTCTTCGATTTGCTCTGGTTCGATGTCTTGATTGTGATGGCGTCCATGAACGAGTCCAGATTATGAGCCGATGATCCACCAGTCGCCGATCTCGCCGCGTGCTTCATCGCAGTGCTGATCTTGCGGTTCTCTACTAGGAAGCTTCAACCCGTATCCAGTGAGGCTTTCTCAGGTTAGGAAATTGGATACCCAGATGGGATTGATATTGATTTTTTTGGTTTTCCTGACGGTATCGTCTTTTGAAGCTTCGTAGCTTCGATTGGAAGCCGCACACACGTCGTTGGTTGAGGAAACCATCAAGGCTGTTGATAGAGCTCTCGCTATCGTGGGAAACTTCTTTCTCATGAGGTAATGGCCGCATAATCTCCATCTATGGTGAGAAACAAGTTATCAATCTCTAGGGGAGGCAAAATCGAATGTAGCATAGTATGACTATGTTTTAATTCATTATACCTCTTCATATGTACATCTTCATTCATTATATCTATATATATAGAATGTCTATATATCAATTTATGTACTTTTTTTTTTACTTTGTATGGAATGTCTATATATCATTAAATTTTTGGAATTTTGTTACGTAAACGTTTGATTTTTTTTGGTTAAATAGAAGTTCTATTTTTATTTTGATAAAAATATAGATGTCAGATGTGTTATGTTTTGCAGTTGTCTGTTTATTGAGGTTATGAACTTTGTTTGTTGTAAATTTATATATAGAAAATCTATTTCGTAGTGTTGTAAATGATGGTTTAATATATGTAATTTTGCTATTTTCTATTTGCTAATTTCATGTGTGTATAGAACGTCTATTCTGAAGAAAACCCATATAGTCATGATTAGCTTCGGTGCATCGGATCCAAGCTTCGTATTAAGTGGATTCTTTCCGTACATCGCTCTAACCAAGAAATGGAAAGCTGCTCCATCACCGGGACAACTAAACTCGGTTTTTCCGTTAACGGCGAACTCTTTCTCGAGCGAATTGAAAAGCTTTGAGTTAGTGGATTCAATGCTTTTCCGTCGAGCAACGCAACGACTTGTGGATTCTTGGCGATGAAACCTCCAGGAGGCACATTGACACAAAAACATGTTGGGTTCGTTGTCTTCTACGTTGCCTTGTGAAAGAGAAGATAGCATCTATTTGTATAGAACGTCTATTAGTGTAGAACGTCTATTTGTATAGAACGTCTATTAGTGTAGAACGTCTATTTTTTGTTTTCAATATTGGAAACTAATTTATATGTGTATAGAACGTCTATTTTTGCAATTTTGCAATTTAATTGAGCCTCTTTTCCTTTGTTATTGAGACTATTTTGCTATTTGTTATTGGTTGAGACTAATTGAGACTATTTTGCTATTTTCTTGAGACGATCTGAGTCTCTTTTCCTTAGCTATGAAATGTCTATATTTTCTTTTAACGCATCAAAGGTTTTTGTACTATTTTTTATGACCTGGTATGGAAGGTTTATATATATGGATGAGCAAAGTGCACAAAGATTTGTCATTTTCTCTTCTCTCAAATGAAATTTTGTTATTTTCTATTTGATAATTTCTATGTGTGTATAGAACGTCTATTTTTTTAAGGAAAATCATTTAGTGCGTAGCTTCGATGCATTGGATTTAAGTTTTGTATCAACTGGATTCTTCCCGTACATAGCTCTAGATTTATGTAATGTCTATATTTCCTTTTGGTATGAAATGTGTATATTTCCTTTGAACATTTTACTTAGATGCTCTTGTATCACGTGAGCTTCATTTCCTTTGGTATAAAAGGTCTGCAAAAAAAATAGTATGGAAGGTCTATGTTTCTCAGTTGGAGACGAATGTATTGACATGTTGTAAATGATAGTTTAATATATTGATGAGCAAAGTGCAAGAATGCTTTTATACTATTTTTTCTCTTTGTATGAAATGTATGTATTTTTTAGTTGGTAGATTTGTTATGTCTTTGATTTCAAAAAATAGACTTGCTATGTTAATGAAAAAAAATAGACTTCCTACGTTACATGTGATGTTATTAACGTATGAAAAAAAACTTCGGGTTTGTTTTTCAAAATACAAATCATGTTAGACGTGAAATAAAATCAGTGTTTTTTTTGTACTAATACAAGGTTGAACCAGTTACCAGTATGCGAATTATGCAAAAAGCAAAATCATTGGGGTAAACATATGTGGTGTTAGCATAAATAGTATAGTAAGTCTATTTTTCTCCCCGGATAAAATGCTACATCCCTAAAGCTTGTACGCGAAGCTCTCTCTCTCTTCCAGGACAAGTGTCCTGCTTAGTCACAAGGCCAAAACGGTCAGAAAATCAAACCCATGGTTACTTGCATAATTTTTTTTTTATCTATGGCAATATTCTTCATGATTTATCCAAAAATGGTTACTTCACCAATTGTCCCTATAAATATTTTGTGAGTTTTATTTTTTTTGTACGGTAAATTATTTTTTTATTTTATTTTGTTAATCAAGTTTTGAATATATATTTTAATATTTTTAAACAGATAAAAAAATAAAAATGATATATAAAAACATATCTTATAAGAGATCAAACAAACTGCTTTCGCTCTGTTCTCTCTCTTGCGATGGAGAAGGCGATCCAACACAAGAGAAGAAGAGATCCATCAATCAAAGATGATTCTAAAATTTCTATCAATTTCCAGTGAATCTAAAGACACCGATCTCAATTTCAACGCGTTTTAAGAGGGAAAGAGCAAGAGGAATTACGGTTTAGATCTATGAAGAATGGAATTCGTTTTCTCATTTTTCTTCTTTGGACGGTAATCATCTGGCTTTTCTCCGGTTCAAGATTATATTTACAACAAAATCAATCTATGAGAATAGTGTTCTCCCTATCACAGATTTACAGAAGAATAGCATTCATTTCTTCCGTTTCCATTCTCTGTCTCCGGCGACGAGGGCTGTCAATTTGAGTCATTACCCGCGGGTCCTGCCCCGTTTAACCCGCCACGGGTCGATAAATTTTAAATTGTAAAAAAGAGGAGCAGGTACGGGTCGCGTGTTTTAATATGCTGAGCGGGTGCGGGTCAAAATTTGTTTTTCGCGGGTCACACAGATTACCCGCAATTTTTTTTTAAAAAAATTAATAAAAACATTTATTTAATAAATACTATTAAAATGTTGAAATATTTTGTAATATATATAAATTAATTAATTATTTTGTTTATTTTTTTCAGAAAATTGTGATTTTATGTTTTTTCATATGAAATTTATTTTATTAAATATATTTATTTTACTAAAAAACATTATAAATTTTTTTATTATTTAAATATTTGCTGGTTACACGCGGGTACTTGCGATATCAAACGGGACGGGTGCTGGTCGAGAAATTTGTGTTAATGAATTTGGCGGGACGGGTCGAAAATTCTTTTTAATCCACGCAGGGCGGGTTTGACCCGCTTGACAGACCTAGCGACGATTTCGCCTCCTATGTTGCCGTATAAACCGTCAACCGATATAATTTCTATCAAACGGTTGTGGTGGAATTCTCTTAAGACATTCCAAATTCTGCTACTAATGGAGGATAACCTTAAGACGTATGATACAAGAGATATCAATGCACATTGGAGTCGAAGATGTACACTCTTTGTTGTATGGCGATATTCGTACAATCATTGAAAATTGGCACTCCCAAACTATATTTTTGTCGGAAGAATCAGTACATTGGATTCTTAACCGGCGAACAACTCTAGATCAAAAATTGGGAATTGGCCAATGTTATACAACATGAGGAAATAATGTTTAAATTTGTTATGATACTAACCAAAGATGAAGATCAAATGCGAATATAAGAACAAGTAAGTATTTTTCGAAAAGTATCGTCCGTGAAAATATATAATACATAAATTTAGAAACAAAATTTCCGATGAAATAAATATATATCTTGAAGGAAAAATTTGGCGAAGAATATGCAGTAAATAGATTTGGATACGATTATTGGAATTTTAATTTTTTGGTTTGTAATTGACATACAACCAAATTGTGGTTTATATAGAGGTGATAAATTAGAATTTTTTCCTTATAGGATTAGTAATTATTTTGTTCTTAATATAAATGAAAAAACTAAGGATTTTTTTTTCATTTTTTATATTAATTTTT
Source organism: Eutrema yunnanense (assembly GCA_002933935.1). Classification (NCBI taxonomy): domain Eukaryota; kingdom Viridiplantae; phylum Streptophyta; class Magnoliopsida; order Brassicales; family Brassicaceae; genus Eutrema; species Eutrema yunnanense. Next base: position 261,206 of record PKML01057272.1, on the reverse strand, counting down.
TTCTTTTAGGATAAATTTAATATTTTTTAGTATATGGGTTTTCCTTTTTTTATATAAACTTTAGCTTTTATTCCTTTTCTTTTTAGGATTGTAATCTATTGTTTAATTTCCTTACTCTAAACAAAAATATGGTTGTTTTTTTTTTTTAACTTTGGCTTTAACCTAAACATAACTACTATTTTTTTTTAATCACACAAACCGATTATTCTCTCAACAGGAGACTCCAAAGGCGATTGGCATAACTACTTTTTCTACATGATTTCTCTGGCCGACGCCGGAGCCGGTGTCCTCCGGCGTCGGTCATACTCCCCCTTTTTCTCTATTTTTGACTCTTTGATTTAACAATAAAACTCATCGACCGGTTCATGAATTGGCCAATGTCTCGTTCTCTCGGTTCGATGGAGTTTAACGAGATGACGGCGCATAGAGACAGTGAGATGAATAAATTGTCGACGTGGTGGGATCCGATGTGATTACATGCCGGTCTAGCCTACGTGTTGTCCTACGTCTTTTCCGATGTCTCTACCATGTTCTTCGTCTTCTGTCACACCGCCTTCGCCATCAAGACTTCCATCACGATCTGCGTGGCAACGAGAGAGACGCAACATTTATTTTTTCTCTCTTCCCTCATCGTGTATTTATGTTGGTTCTTAGTAACCACCCTTCTTCTCCTTCTTGGAGTTACCTTCCGGTGTCCATCATGGTGGTGTTGCTGGCATTATATTTCTGAGATCGTTTGGATTTATTCTTTGAATCAAATTACCTAATTTGGTCCAAGATTGAAGCGTGGTCTCAACGAATTTTACTACCCATCATCTTATGGTTTGGGTATGTAATTTGGATTTTTGATCCGGAGATTGGAGAGTTTATGGTCAACGAAGATGTTAGTCGGCGAATTTGGGATTTTAGTTCGATTTTTTTGGTGATTTTACTCAGCTGGATATGACATTACTATGGAAACAACTACCATGGAAATCGCCATGGAGGGGACGAGGGTTTGGAGAGGAAGATGCAACCTCTTTGTTGTATGGCGACATTCGTATAGTCGTTGAAAATTGGCAATCTCAAGTCTTTTTTCCATCGAAAGAATCAATAAATTGGGTTCTTATTCGAAGAATAATTTTAGTTCTTACTTGGGAATGTGTCAATGTAATACAACAAGGGAAAGAATGGATAATAGCCAAAGATGAAAATCACATCAGATCGAATGTGAATATGAGGAAAGGAAGTGTGGACACTCTCTCAGCGAGTAAAACTTCTCGGAGAAAAGAATCGCCAAAATTCACTTTCATTGTTTTATCGCTTTGTATTTTACTATTTTATGTAACTTGGATTTTATATAAATAAAGATAGATGTCAAAAAAAAACTACTATTTTTTCCCTTTACTTTTTAGGATTAGGAACCTATTTTAAATTTTACTTTTTTGTCATTATTTTGGGCCACAACAGACCAATCCAATAGCCAAATACCCCCACACATGAAGGACATATAGAATCGAACTCGACACAGATAAAATGGCAGCATATGTGTGGTAACCACTGACCCACTTGTTTCTTATTATTTATTTTTTTACTTTTATTAATGTTAATATTATGTGTTAAAATATCATTAAAAATTTATTAAATACGTGTCAAAATCTGATCGTTTGACTTGACATGTGTCACGATTAAGCGAGTAACTAACTTTGAAACATTCTACTTTATATAATAAAGATAAGATAAATAAAGATAGATGTTAAAAAAAAAACATAAGTCAGTATATCTCTATAATATTATTTAAGAAGACATTTTTAAAAATGAACTTTGTTTTGTAAGTTATTACATAAAATGTCATTACAAATAACAAAAAATAATTGAAATAGAAAATGTTATAATTGTCTTTTACAATGATAAGAATATGGAAATTATTTATTTTGCATTAAAGATGTAATCTACTATATATTTTTAAATAATAATCAATTCATATATATTCAAAGAAAAAAAATCCATTCAAAATCTTGATATATTTTTCACTATAATTTATTATATTTTATTTGAATTTATATCAAAATAAAAGTTGTAAAATATTTTACTAATTTTATAAAAAGTTAGACACAATAAAATTATTATTTTTAAGAGTTCATAAACTAACCACAAAACTAGAGTCATTAAACGATGCATAATAATTAATAGATTTATGTTTTTAAGATTATATGTTTTACGGATTAGCCCGAATAATATTTTAGTCTACTGCAAAACATGTTAAATAGACAAATTATTCCGTTTGACAATTTTATCTATAATCATGAGTTATACATATTATAAAATTCAAATAAAAGCAATTTTTCTTAAATTTCAAAATAATTTATTTAAAAAAATTACCCCTTATTATAGCGCGGGTTAAACTTAAATCCTAGTATATAGACAAAATCTAAAAACGACTACAAGCCAAATCAAAAACCAAAAAACTCAAAACCAAAATTCAAAAATCTAAAACTAAAATCTAAAAACCAAAAACCAAAATCTAAAAACCACTAGTCAAAATTATTTATGCAGTTGGCGGCAAAATTTAGAGAAACTAAAAAAGCTGAAAACGAAAAATCCTCTTTTCATCAGGAGGCGAGGGCGAGTAAGAGAAGAAGAATGAAGAAACCAATTCCTAAAATTAGGGTTTTTGGTCAGCGATCGATTGCTTCTTCTTTCCTGAATCGCACCTCGATTCCGTAAGCGTGCAATCTCTCTTGATTCCTAGATTCGTCTGTTCCCTTTATTCCGAATATACTTTCTTAATTTTTAGAAATTTGTTCGACAGTGTCGAAAATCCATTGAAGAAATTGGACAAGTGTGCTTCGTTTTCAGAATTCCTCGACAGCAAGCTGAACAAATCAGTGATCTTTAAGCCCAAGAACATAGAGGTATTTGATGCTCTTCTAGGTTTCTTATCTTTGCTTGTGAAGTTTTATATGGTTAGTGTTGTAATGCACAGATTAAAATTCCATGGATGTTGATTAGTCACTTTCAGGTTGAGTAAGCAGAAGTTAGTGTTAACCCTTTGTTACTGTCTGTTTAGTTCTTTGGGGATGTAATAGATTAAGATTGTTGGGTCTCTCATGTATAAGGAAATTTGGTTGTTTTGATTCCTGAACAGGACTCATTGGTTAGCTCTAAAGATCTGACTCAACTCTCTCCTGGGTTTGGGATGGAGAAAAAAGGCAGGGAAGAGAAGAGATTTAGTGATGTTGGTCTTGAAAAGACAATGCTTCAGCAATTCAAGCTAAGAGAGACCCAGATAAGTGAAGAAATGACTAGAGATGTTACCACCGGTGACGCGGCTCTTGAGCCGTTAGATCAAACCACTGCTGAAGAGATCGATCTTTTGACTTCATGCTTCACTGAAGTCAATGAAGATATCATCGTGAAGGACGATAAATTATCAAAGAAACGAAAAGATCCTTTTGAAGGTATGTCTTTTCATGGAATGTTTAATGGACCTTTGAGATCTCAATAGTTGATAAGAGTATACATTGAAAGGTATGGAGAGCATCAATAGAACGGGAAAGGCTGTTATAGTCTTTGGAGAGAACTCAAAAGTATCAAAGCCGATGCAAGTGAAAGGCGACAGAGGAAGCAACAGCAGTAGTAAGAAGCAGAGACCCACATACAATCATTGTGAGTGACACTAAGTTTCAATCACTTTTCTTACTTGAAACAAAACTCATTGTAGTCAATACTTCTAAACTTCCAAACAGATGCAAACGGTTCAGGATTTTGGGACTGTGACATGGAAGGTGTTGACTCGGAAGAAGTTGGACATAGTGAAGTGTGGGAAGGAGTTGGTTCAACTACGTTCGGAGATATAGTTGATTGGCACTAACAAGTAGCAACCGGGTCGGTCCATGTCTTTTTTATTCTCTAACCTTTACTATGGTTTAAGAGTTTGAGAAAAGATCATCCAAATGGTGTAACTAGCCTAGCTAGCAGAGTCCTTTGTTTGGTTAAAGTTTGTGTTCCTGAAGTTATTTGATCTATCGACTTTCTCAAAAGTTTGTGCATTGTTTATGTTATCGCTTAACAGATGCTGATAATCAGGATAAAAAAAGGGAGATGGGGGTGAGAGATGTTTGAACTCTCGACCTCAAAGTTATTCAGAAAGCTATTGATTCTGATGTTTCATTCTATGCCACCACATGAGATTGCGATCTTCGACTTTACGCTTATTGTGATGCTCATTGGGCTGCCTATGCACACACGCATTGGTCTCTTAGTGCCTATGTTCATTTACTTGGAACTTCTCCGATTTCATGGAAGATCACAAAACAACCTACGTTTTCTTGTTCTTCTGCTAAAGCCAAATACAGATCTATAGCAGTAACTAGGTGCGAACTCAAATTATTAAAGACGTTTCTTGCCGCTTTCGACATCCCTTGTGAAGAACCTATGCACCTGTTTTGTGACAGCCAATCCGCTTTTCATATTGCAGCAAATCCCGTCATTCTTGCGCGCATCAAGCGCATTGAAATAGATTGCCACGCTGTCACCGCACATGTGCCCTCACAAACACTTTGACTAAGGCTTTAGGAAGACAAGCATTTGAACTTATGTAGAGACAAAATCGTGTTTTACAAGATAGAGATCAAACTTCAAACCTGATATACAGAAGAGTTCTACATTTGTATTCATAATAAACATGTATGATTACATAATTAAGTAAAAGTGTCTGTGTATAAAACATAAACCTTGATTATATGGCTGTTTTGCCGTCACAGTCATCGCAAACTGTAAAGCCAAGACCTTCACAGTAGGCACACTTCGTATCTTCACCAACCCACTCCATAAACTACAACCATACAACATTGAAGAAGAGCTTTTCTGCTTTAGTGTACTTGGAATATATATATACACATAATCAAATATTTAACTCACCTGTGGTTCAATGTTTGGTTCACCGGTTCCATCGCACTCTGCATCAACCAAAATCCACATATATAATCAAATAATCTACTACAAGTCGGTGTGTGAAGTGTTACTAAGAATATGCCTACATTGGATGCAAAATTGTACCCTTTGTTAAATTTGGTTTCTATTAGCACTCTTAGTTAGCTAAAACAGATTCTAGCTTTCCTTCTCAACTTTCAAAGAAGTGATAATTTTCACTTAACCAAGGTCAAGAAGAGATTTACCTAGGCACAACAATCGACCCTCCCCTCGACAAGTGATGCACTTTGTTTTGGTATCTGTAGATTTACTTCTGTCTACTGGTTTGTTGAGCCTGGAGGGATCTTCCCATCTGTTTTCTCCGAGAAGGAAAACCCGATGTTGAGAAGCCTCAAATTGTCTGTCACTTTGATCTTTTGTGATTGACTTCTGCTTCTCAGAGACTTGTGTCTTTACCGCTCCATTACCAGCTTCCTTGATCAAGGAAGATGAAAGAATGGTTCAGCAGAAAGAATAACTCTTACCAGCTTTAAGAAAATTACTCAGAATATCCACGTTCCCTAAAATCTCAAACAAGATTATATAGTATTTTTCTCCTTTTATCAATGGTTTTTAACACTCATATTAGAAACTTAATATTCGGAACAGAGCTCGCTAGTAAACAGAAACATCATCTCAAGGACATAGCTAAGAAGGTAAAAGATAGCCTATTAACAAGCTTGGGGTGCCAAAACATACTATAGGAGTCCACATTAGGTAATAAGGAGACTACATAGAGAGACCAGACCGCATAACTAACTCAAAGGATTGCTACATAGCTAAAAGTGATTGGGGTAATTTGATTGGCATATACTCAGATCCCTTAAATAAGTGTGGTGGAAACGAGCCATGACTTAGAAAAAATTAATGAAGACAAGTTTTCCAAATGGTAGTGGTTTCAGTATTTACCACTTGCTTCGTTGTACTTGCTTCGTCTTTATCCATTATATGATCCATGAACAACCTCTGAAGGAGCTCTTCTGTCATTACCCCGTCCTCACGGACGCCAAGCGATGCCTTTCGAAGCAAAACATAAACCGACTCAGCAACAAAACCGCATCAGAACACGAGAAACCAAAGGCGAGCTATATAAAAAGAACCATACTTGCCAAGTCATCACCGCGCTTGCTGTCCCACTTGAGAAGCTGGAAAACTCCATGTCCTCCTCTCCTGAATAGTATCCTAATTTCAGCAGAGCTTCCTGTCACATTGAGACACAAAAGAAATCATCAAGAGGAAGCAATCCTCAAACACTTCCAACTGAAAGAAGACTCAAAATTGTTATTTCAATCAACAAATAGCTAGCTGAAGATGGCTAGACGAAAAGAGAGACAATTATAAACTCAAAATCATCATTAGCCTAATCTTTCAAAAGAATGATGAAGCAATTTCAAAATCATCAGCCTAATCTTCAAACATTCATCTTCTATAGTTCGATCGATTTCAGTTTGATACAATCAGTACTAACGCAACTAGATTGATGACGGGTTTACTCGCCTTTGTTCTAAAACCGAACCTGCATAGCTTGAACCTCTTCGCCTTCGCTTCCCACCTTCAACGTCCTTCTCTTCTTCGTCACCGTCTCCGAAACCCTAACTTTCTCCTCAACAACCACCCGCTTCTCTTCCTCCTCTTCCTCCTCCTCCTCCGGTTCTCTCGTATTCTCCAATACCATCGGCGTTACGCTAGACCTACTCTCCGGAATCCGATTCTTATCCTTCAGAACCTGAAGCAGAGCAGCGATGTTCGAAATCGTATCGGGAACGGAAGTCCCCTGCTGCGAATTTCGAGACTCTAGGGTTTGGATTCGGAGCTGGAGATCCGAAATCTCACGTAGAAGCGATTCACGCTCGCGTATCCACCTCTGTTCTTCCCGAAGCCATCTTTTCTCCTCGCGAATCCATCTCTGCTCTTCCCGGAGCCACCGTACCTCTTCGCGGTCGTAGCCGGAGGGGTTTTGAGTGGAGAGGCAAACGAATGAAGTGGGAAGGGAGATAAAGAGAGGGGAACATCTGAAAGGAAGAGCTCGAGTGCCATTACTACGGGATCGGAGAGGAAACGAGAGAGAGAGAGGTAGAGACGAAGAGGCCATTGAGAGGATAAACTCGAAAAAAGCTTTCGATTATTTACCACTCGCTTCGCTTTACCAGATGGCGGGAAGATAATTTTTATCTCTTTTTATTTTAATTTTTAATTTTTAAATTAAATATAAATTTATTCAAACCAAAAACCGTGGAAGCACACCCTCAATCCAATGGTTGACCAACGATTCATTAGTATTTCTACACCAACATGTATGAAGTTTGATTTCCGAGGTAAAATTGTCCGTTGTGGAATCGTCCATATAATTGTTCTCATGATTTGTAATAGAAAAAAAAGAGTTTTCTGCAAATAAACACTTCAAGTGTTTTTTTTGTTTTTTAATTTTACCTTCGACTAGCTGAAAATGCAGATTAAACCATAGATTTTGAAATCCGTATAAAGTTGTGTATAGATCATCAAAACTATGTCGATTTGAACATTTTTTTTAATAATATAATGTAAAATAAGGATTTGAACTAATGACCTTATATACACTTTCAACATACACATATCATAGTGCCAATATCATTTTTGATGTTCTAACCAATATAAGTATATTTAAATATATCTAAGCGATGTGTTTTGAATATTTTTGTCTTTCTTCTTCGTTTCTTCCGACTGAACCAAATAACACTATATTTCTAACCAAAATTTTTATTTTGTCAAATCTTGAAGAATTATAAATCAAAACGAAGCTCTCGCCACGAGGAATCAAAATCCATTCTTGGAATTTCGAATGTACGTTTTCGTAATGGCTCTTCAAAATCTTAGGTCCATAAATTAACCATGTCCAGAATCAAACAAATACTATTGGGCTTTGTTGGTTTTAGTCTATTGAGTTCAAAACAGATCCTGGTTATTCAAGATTCATTCTATAATGGGAATTTATCTTTAAACTTTGTGAACCAAAACTTAATAGTTTAATTACGACTACCATAGCTAAAATAACGGGACAAGTTTTATACCATTAGATTTTAGTTTTCAAGAACTTTCTAAAGAGATATAGATCGTTACATATGATAACCCGAACAAAAATCCACCATTGGTGAATTTCAAGAGCTTTCTCATCTAGATCTATCTCATTCTCATGGCCATCTCTTGTTTTAGCTGCATATTAAGTTAGATTTATGACTTAGTCGCAGATAAAGAATTGTGTACTAATGTTTCCGAGGTTGAGTCGACTGAAGAAACCGATAGAACAATTGTCGGAGCTTAGCCGCCGTGTTACTATTTACCGACTATTCTATGACTAATGGAACGACTATTTAGCGACTAATACGAACATCAAGTTACAAAGATGTAAATATTGTGCGACTAATTAGCTATTCTTCTGCGATTATTTGGCGACTAATATGTACCTTTGCAACTAGTTAACGACTATGGAATGGGTCTAGATGCAGTCGGATAGTTTTAGTCACGAAGTAGTCGTAAATGTTAGTTACTATTTAGCGACCATTCTATGACTAAATGAAAGACTAATTGGCGACTAATTGGAACATCAAGTTTCGAAGATGTAAATATTTTGCGACAAATCAGCTATTCTTCTACGACTATTTGGCGAATAATAGGCTACTGTTTAGTGACTAAAATTGTAATCAAATTAAGAATATGGTGTGTCAGATTGGTGTTCGTTTTGTTTCTCAAATGGTAATTTGTGTTTCAAAATTAAAGAAATTTGATTCAAACTAACATTTGATTAAAAATATTAGCAAAAGTATTCAACCTCCATAACAAATGCCAAAACATAAACAAAAATAACAAATTCATGAGTTCACAAGTAACAAGGTTCAGAAAAAGTAAGCACAAAACCTAAGAAGCAGAACCATATGGGGATGTACTTGGATCTGGTCGACGAAGATTGGTTGATGGAAGCAAAGCAATTGTTGCTGGAGCTGATTGAGAAGCCAAGAAGTCTAGAAACCCCGGATAAGTTTGTCGCATGTACTTTTCCACCAAGGAGAAGTGCTCTAGCTTGTCCTTTTGCTCAGCCACAGCTCGGGAGTGCTCTGCTTCACGGACAGCAATCTCAGCATCACACCGTTCATTATAAGCTGCCTGCTTTTCGATTTTCTGTTGAGCTTCCTTCAGTTGCTCTTGCAGTGCAACAAATGATGAAGAGTCTCCCGGTTGCTTGCGCTTGCCATTGAGAAGAGTCTCCTTTAGGCTTCCAACTCCATAAGGAGTTCCTCGTGAATCCAACTCAGTGGACTGTGAAAAGTAAGAGAAAAACCTTAATGACAAAATCCAAGACTTTATAAATATGAACTGTTAAAAATGTTACTTTACCAGAAGAAAGATGCTTGTATATTCATCTGTTGTTAGCGCACGAGGTTGCGAAGAACCGTCCGAAACTTCTGAAGGCTTTGTCACGAGATCAGATAACTTCTCTTGCACCTTCTGCTCATATGTTTGAACGATTTTCTGGGCCTTTCTATCGATATACGTACCATCTGGCCTTGTATGTGTCTTAATGAAAACATCACCAAGACTAACCGGTCTTCCCAATTCCTCTTCCTGCAATGTTACAAAATAAGCAAGGATAGCAAGTAAACCAGAAACATGAAACCAATCAAACATGAAACATGAAACCAGTAACATAATTTAAAGTTGTTAAGGAGTAAGAAAAAGTTAAAGTAACTAACCATTTCTTGTTGGATTTGTTGATACGACTTTGGCCCTGATACGTGGATGTGAGGACCGAGACCTTTATGGTCAGACATACGAGCATTGGAATAGGTGAGACTCTTTTGCTTTGCTTCTTCAGTGTCGCAGTAGTCTGTCATCGTTTTCCAGAGAGTGTCACCGATCCAATTAGGTCGCTCTCGACTAGTCCTCGCGGTGCTAACCATGTCTTTCATCCGGCGTTGACAGATCTCCTCGAAATACCCTTGAACTGTCCCTGTTATCAAGGGATCCCAGGTGTGGGTTTTCTACAGTACAAAGAGAATAGAATGATGTTAGTGAAAACATCACAAGCAAACCTATATGTGAAGGCTATATGACAGAAAACTGTACCGCGAACTCGAGGAAGTATCTTTCTTGTCTGTCCGGAGGCACACATGTCCATCTATAGTAGGGAGCATCAAATTTGTTTGTAAACACTTTAGTAATTGCCCGAACCAGTTTCGATCCCTTGTCGCGAGTAAACCTGCAAACACATGAAATAAATAAGGACATAATACAAACTAGAAGCATGTAATCCAGAAACATGAAACCAATCAAACATGAAACCAGAAATATGAAACATAATTAACCTGCAAACCAGAAACATGAAACCAGAAAACATGAAACCAGAAACATGAAACATAATTAACCTGCAAACCAGATACATGAAGACAGAAGCATGTAAGAGATATCTCTTACATGCCTTGTGATCAATACTACACATTACAGATTTGACAAGACAAGTAAGGAAAGAATACAATCAAACATGAGAAGCATGTTTCTACACTTAGACACCAAACTGACCCTAAGATTAACTAACCCCAACATAAAGACAATGACTGGAAGCTAAGCCAATAAGCAAAGGCAATAGAAAGAGAAGCATTGTTCCCCCATTAAAACAAACCAAGAAACAAACACTTACAATCCAACACTTAGCTAGAATCTAACACTTAGAATGTAACACTTAGCATAAACAAACCACAAAACCAACATTGAGAATCAAACACTTAGCAGAATCTAACACTTAGCAGAATCCAACACTTACCTACAATCAAACACTTAGCTAGAATCTAACACTTATAATCTAACACTTAGCAGAAAGAAACCAAGTAACCAACCTTGAGATGCGATAAACTTACCAGATATCAGTTAAGAAACAGCTAGAACAATACAAATAAGAGACAGCTAGGATCTAACACTTAGCAAGAGACGACTTCAAAAGACAGTAATCTTCCAAAACAGCTAGAACAATAATGATTCAAATCAGCTAGAATAATAATCTAACACTTAACAAGAGACAGTGGTGAACAATACAATCGCATTTACTGAACAAGATGTGATACAATTACCAAGTCGGATTAACTGAACAATACAATCTCATTTACCAGATGTGATACAATTACCAAGTCGAGTTCGGCGTTGGTGTGGGAGAGAGGACGGTGGTGAACTTATCCAGGTCTGGCACCATAAGCAGAGCATTCAGAGCCCGGAGCGTGTCCACAAGGAGATCCGGCAACACTGGAGCAGTTTCGTCATGGCAGCTGTGTCCTTGAGAAGAAGGATGACTCTGACCATGAGAGTCACTAGTGGTGACCCATGAGCGTCCTCCAGTGGAGCCGAAGCAGTCGCAGGGAGTTCTTGTCCACGGTGTTGAGGCATGGAGTTCTCGAAAAGTTGTTTTGGCGTGGAAAGCTCTGGACATTTGGTGCTGACGTTGACGGTTTATCGTGGACGGGGAGTTGAGGTGGTACCGGCGTGAAATTGTACTGTTGCGGTAGATGGTTGGGTGTTCGCGATGAAGAGACGGAGCGATTTGACCCTCCGGCTCTCTGAGAAACGTTGGGAACGATTTTTCTCTTCTGTCCGTTACGGCCCTTCTCTCTAGGCATCGTGTGATCTTCTCTGATATATGAAGAAGAGGAATCGAAGAAGAGGAGTCAAAGAAGTGGAATCGAAGCAGAATCGAAGAAATTTATAGCGAAAGAGGAATCGAAGGAGAGGAATGGAAGAGGAATAGAAGACGAAGGGGAATAACAAAACGCTTGACTTAGGGTTCCGTAGTTAGGTTCACGGGCTTTGTGGGAAATGAGGTTCTGTTTTTGCGAAATTGGTTTGGGCCTCAACCCAAATTTTTATGTTTTTTGTGTTTAGTAGTCGTAACTTAGTGGCTAAACCTGAGATATTTGTTGTCTCACGCATCCAGACTTTTTACCTACACATAATTTTTTTTTTAAGAGATATGAAGTGAGATCGGCTTTCAATCGTGGTTTCATAGATCAATATGTAGAGGTAAAATCTAGCCCGCAATCATGGTTTCATAGATCAATCTGCACAAATATTTGATATGATTTTGTTTTATTTCTGAAATTCTATTGTTCTTTTGTTGTTAGGCCAATTTGTTGTTGTCGGAGAAGAGGCACGGATTCACGGCTACGACAACCAGAACAAACATATGCTTAGAGTGGTCATTCCGGTGGATCTAGAGCTCAATACAAGATCTTAAGGTAAAATCCCGACCGCAATCATTTTTGTTTTCATGTCTACTTTGCTCAACACTTCATTAAGATCTAGATAAGATATATTGAAAAATGAATAACTTGAAAACAGAATTATAATTTTTTTGCTTGAAAACATAATTACTTAAAATAACAACAATATCCTAAATGAGTTTTGAGTTCACGACCAACAACAACCACAACCAAAATATCCGAATATCTGAGATAATGAACAAGATAAGATGAAGCAAGATTTAAACTCTGAAAACAAAGACAATTGATATGCTCAATTTAATACCCTAAATAGTACTAAAGCAGTTGCTGCAGTAAATCAGGGGTCGAACACAAGAACTCAAGACTTCACACAATAGATTGTATAGATTCGAAACACGCTAAATCAAAAGATGTAATTGAAAACAAGATTGCAAGTAAAAGTGTTGTAAATTCAGTTGGAGGCAGATAGGTTCAGGGTATTTCTCAGGAAATCAATGAATGCAGC
>PKML01057272.1:228369-243192 GCA_002933935.1 Eutrema yunnanense | reverse complement strand
TTTCTTAGGAACAACGTGCACTGGACTAACCCAAGAGCTATCTGAGATGGCATAGATAACTCCTGCATCCAAGAGTTTCATGACCTCTTTCTTAACCACCTCCTTCAGGTCCTTCAGGTTTGGATTCAGTCTCCTTTGATGCTCAATTGAAGCCTTTGACTCGTCTTCAAGATGAATCCTATGCATGCACATGTCCGGTGATATACCTGAAATATCATCAAGAGAATAGCCAAGAGCCTTGCGATACTTGCGCAGCTTGCTTAGCAGTAAGGTAACCTCTGCGTTGTTCAAGGAAGCATTAATGATTACTGGGGACGTGGAATTAGGACCAAGAAAACCATACCTCAGATTCGCAGGAAGTGGTTTGAGTTCCACTTTAGGAGCTTTCTCCTCGCTCCAATCTCCAAGCCCATCAGCTTGCTTAGTTGTTTCGGCCAAGATTCTTTCTGGCCGCAGGGTATCGATCAATACCAGGTGGGTATCGATCGATACTGGCAGTGCTGAATCGAGCATCTTCCCGTATTCAGCAGCAACATCACTCGAATTAACTTCTGACTCAACTGAACAGACCAGTGCTCTCTCCAATGGGTCCTCAGGATGCATCTCTAAGAAGTAGTCCTCAGCAATATCACAGAACGTATCAACGAAGAAAGTCTGTCCATCGATGGTTGGTCTCTTCATCAGCTTCTCCATGTTAAAAGTCATGACCAACTCACCAATGTTAAGAGATATCTTCCCATTCCTGCAATCAATCAGAGCACCAGCTGTTGCTAGGAATGGCCTTCCCAAGATGAGAGGATCTCTGGGTTCCGAATCATACTCCAAGACAATGAAATCAGTTGGGATTAAACAATTCCAAATCATAATCGGAACATCCTCGAGCAATCCTTCTGGAAGTCTAACTGAACGATCAGTGAGTATCAGCGAGATTCTCGTAGAAGTGAAGTCTGTCATTCCCATTCTCTTAGCAACCGAGTATGGCATGAGGTTGACACTTGAGCCAAGGTCACAAAGAGAACGCTCAAACCTGTCAGTAGCGATTGTGCAATCCAAGACAAAGCTCCCTGGATCTGGTAGTTTCGTTGGGATCCTGTTGTTTAGGATTGCACTGCACTCATGAGTGATCATCAGACAACCGTCTTCAAGGTTCACATTGTTGGACACCATTTTCTTGACATATCTCCTGAAGGCTGCAGAAGTTTTGATATCATCGATGAAAGGAAGTTCAACAACCAGCTTGTCTAAAATTTCCTTGCATTTAGTGTCCTCTATCTCCTTCTTAGTCTTCCCAAGAGCTCTGGGATAAGGTATCCTCGGTATGTAGACCCTCTCTGGTACTGCTTTAGGCTTCTCCTTCGCAACCTCAACTACTGTATCGTCTTCAGGTTCGGTGTCGATCGATACAGGGGGGGTATGGATCGATACACGGGATTTTGAGTTTTCCCGTGTGAGAATTCTGATCGGTGTCGATCGATGCTGGGTAGTGTCGATCGATGCTCTGGCGATTTCAGTGTCTTCATCGTCAGACATCTCGAGATTTCCAGCTGTTTGGTCCACTCTTGCTCCTGAAGTGACCTCCTTACCACTTCTCAAGGTAATGGCATTGATGTGTGCCCTTGGGTTCTCTCCTTTTCCAGGAAGAAAACCTTCTTGTCTTCTTGAACCTTCTGAAGTCTGAGCTACCTGAGTTTCCAGCTTCTTCTGACCAATACCGAGAGCATCGATCCTTCCACTCAGATCTTTGTACATGGCGTCCATCTTACCATTGAAGGTCACTGTGATCTGCTGCTGTCCTTGAACGAGTGTTTCAAGCATGGCCTCAATCTTGTTCTCTGATGTCTTAGCAGTCACATGCTCGTAGGAAGGACTTTCGTAGTTCCTGGTGTAACCACTGTTCTGGGCAGGTTTCTGGTTGAATCCTCATTGCTGGAAGTTGTTGTTGAAGCTCCGATTGTTGTTGAATTGGTTCCTCTGTCCCTGAAAACCAGAACCACCAATGTAGTTGACATCTTCTGCTTCACTTTCATTGAATACCTCAACATCTTCAGCAAAATGAACAGCCTTTGTTGTCTTTCCCAGCATAAGACTGTGCATATAATCCAGCTGAGCCTTAACTTCAGCGATCTGCGACCCATCATGATTACTAGCCAGCTTCTTGCGCTCGAAATCTGCACTCTTTGTGCTGCTGCTAGATGCAAAGTTCTCAATCAACACATAAGCGTCCTCAGGATATCTGGTGTTGAAATTACCATTGCTTGAAGCATCCAAACCCATCTGATACCTCCAATCTACTCCTCTAAAGAAGATATCCAGCAGCTGCACATCAGAGTATCCGTGATGTGGACAATCTCTCTGGTACGATCTGAATCTTGTCCAAGCAGCCTTGAACGCCCCAGTAGGTCCTTGAGAAAATGTGGAGATTTTATTTCTCATATCTTCAGATCGTCCATCATCGTAGAAGTTAATCAGGAAGGCCCTCTTAGTGTCCTCCCAATTAGGTAGCGATCCAGGAGGTAGCTGCCTCAGCCAGTAAGTAGCATCTCCGCATATAGAGTAGGGGAAGAGCTTGCAGAAGAGATAGTCGTAGGACACTCCATTGCTCTTGATGCTAGTGACCAAGTCCTCGAAGTTCTCCACATGATCCATCGGATTTTCATGAGGAAGACCATGAAAGAGATGCTGTCCCACAAGAGTGTAGTATGCATGTTTCAGCTCAAAGTCATTCCTCTCATATGCAGGAGGACGAATCGCTGACCGATTGGCGAAAAACTGATCTGGCCTGTTGTACTCACCAATCGTTCTTCCACGATTAACCACATCATTGTTCGCGTTCCCGGCGACATTCTCAGCAACAACAGGAGCAGGTGGAATGACGATCCCCTCTCCATTGAGACGTTGTCCTTGCTCGTTGCACAAATGACCCTCTTGGTCTCTGTAAGCTCCAGCTGCATCACGAACCAACCCCACTTGATTGTTGTTCATCTTAGCTGATTTCTTTGCTTTCCTGTTTGTGCGTTCCACGTGTGCTAGCTGTTCCAGTGATAGATCAACTAGCGGAGTGCTCTTTTTGCTTCTGGTTTCACGATTATGCATGCACCTGAAATCAAAAGTAAAGAGCGTAAGTTACTGAAATTGACGACAGGTATCGACCGATACTCAAGGGTATCGATCGATACTCGGGCGATTTAGACGAATTTCTTAGCTAAAATCTAATGGCGAATTGAGTCCCCGGAAACGGCGCCAAAATTGATATGCTCAATTTAATACCCTAAATAGTGCTAAAGCAGTTGCTGCAGTAAATCAGGGGTCGAACACAAGAACTCAAGACTTCACACAATAGATTGTATAGATTCGAAACACGCTAAATCAAAAGATGTAATTGAAAACAAGATTGCAAGTAAAAGTGTTGTAAATTCAGTTGGAGGCAGATAGGTTCAGGGTATTTCTCAGGAAATCAATGAATGCAGCTAAATTAACTAACATGATTCAGATTAAGCACGGTTCTAGAACTCAAATCACTAAAATATAATTAACCAACTCTCGTTGCGAAAACTATCTAAATCTAAATCCTAGGAATTCCAAATCTCTTTGCGAATCCTAAAGTCTAAATCAGCTTTAAAGTTCAGGTTTGATATGTTCACAAATTAATTAAACCAAATCTCTTTGCGAATAATTAATTTGATCACCTAGGTTCTATCAGGTAATTAATCGCACTCTCGTGCCTAATCAATTATCCTAAGATCTAAGTTCTAGGTGATCAATCTAGAATTAGCTTTGAGAACAACTTAAGGTGAAAAACTAATTCAGGTAGTGAATCCTAACAGATAATCAACCTAGCATTCAAAGAAATCCCTATGAGAAAACCCCAAACCTAACAGGTGATCTACTCAGACATGAAAATTGAATCAATAAACATGTTTGAATAAATACTCAATAGAATAAGAAAGAGTAACAAGATGTTTGAGATCTGAATATCGGACGAAGAGAAATTCAGACTTTGCTCTCTTCTCACCAAGTTCTCTCTTAAACCAAAAAAAAATAAAGCATAGCCTAAACAGATGGCTGAAAACCTAATTATATAGACTAAACACGAATTGGGGTCTTCTTGCAAATATCCAAGTCTTTTGGGCAGTTTTTGCAATTCTTCAAATCTTGGAAAAAGTCGCGGCCCATGAATTCTCGATGAGTGTCGATCAATACCAGGGGGTATCGATCGATGCTTGTTGCTCAGATCGGGTACTTAGTCATCAGACTTCAGTTCCGCTCCAAAGTGCTCCATAAACTCCAATATCTCCAATAATACTCCAAATGTGCTAAAACCTGCAAAGGACTCTAAAAGACTCCAAAATACTATAAAGACTCTATAAAAAGGACTTATATCATGGCTTAAACAGGGTAAAAACCATGATATATCAACAATCATGTCTTAGAATGGCTTAAATCCAATCTTGTGTTCATTGTTGTAACTTTCTGGTAAAGGATATGGGTACTTGTAAACATTTAAAAGATTTACAAAATTAGTAAACAACATCAAATCTGAAACTATAATATTCAAACTCAAATCAATATCAAACTCAGTACAATTTTCTATCCTATAATCTGAAACTAGAATCTTCAATCTCAAATCTGAAACTATAATCTTCAAACTCTAATTTGAGTACAGTTTTCTGTCCTATAATCTGAAACTATAATCAACATCAAACTCAGTACAGTTTACTGTCCTATAATATGAAACTATAATCTTCAACATCAAATCTGAAACTATAATCTTCAAACTGTAATCCGAAAAATACAGATTACTTAGGAAACGTTTTACAACTAAGTTATACATTTATCTTACCCGTTCATAAATGTGTAGAGTTCTGGGAAAGTATAATCTTCAAACTCTATATTGGAAAGGCCTTCTTCTGCTGTTAGCCATGTATGACCTATAGTTGAAAGAGTTTGTAGTTGTTAGTAAGGTGTGGGATATAACAGAAACTAGACAATGATTAACAAGATAAACTCACCGCATAATTTTTGGACACATAAACATCTTAAAATACAGAAAATGTGCCATTCATGAACACTTGTAAAACTTGAGGATAATTGGTCAGCCAATTCACCATATGCCAAACAATCTAACCCTTTAAACATGTCATATAGGAATATTCATTTAGAAACGTATTCCAGTTTGTTAATTCTATCAAATAATTAGATTTCACTTACTCTCTGTCTCGGATAGTAAACTGAACACTTGATTTCATCCTTGGAATCTGATAAGAAGATTCATCTGACCATCTTCTTTCCTTCTTTCCAACCCACGTTATTACTCCTATAACATCTATAACAACAAAAATATGACTATATAAACAATACAAAAAATTATGATCTAAATGAATATTTTCTGAATCTAAATGAAGATACCTATAGGATAGCGTTCTGTAACAGGGCCTCAGATGATGTCAATGATGGGAGTGAAAACCAAGAAATGATTGTAGTTTGGATAATCTTTGAGTAAGGTGAATTCTGTGTCATCCTTGAAATAAATTTGATAGCTGTGGTGATTGGTTTTGCCAAGAATATCGCTAAACATCACAAAAAAAACCTTGAGTGAGAACCAGTAACTATCAAAGTGCTTCACCCAAGAAAACGATCTCAATGTCTCTCCTGAAACGTGTGCTTCTATTCTTGTTCCCTGAAGACAAAATAGTTAGTTTTTAGAAGCACTATAAAAGAATAGAAGATAGTTATTACCTCTTCATTACAAAGTAGTAGATTCATAGTTGGTCCAGACAAATCCAATTCTCTTGTCCAAACACGCAAGATCTTGCCTTTCAGATTCCAAACTGTTTTAGATGTGTTGATTTGTGATAGTAAGTGGGAAGCTTCGTTTGCTATTTCCAGTTATCTTGAGTTCTGAGAATTTTTTTCTTTTTCGGCAGGACAATATGTGAGTAGTTGTAACTTTTGGTTACATATATATATATACATTACTAGGGTTGCCGAAGAGTTTAAAAGCGGAAGAGTCGAGGAAGCCTAAAAATGAGGATACAGTTGAATCGGTAAGATTCTCAACTGTCATGTACACATCCCATTTTTCAAAATTGGCAATGATTCACCGCATGAAATCTTTTGAGATATATTTATTGTAACATTACTAGGGTTGCCGAAGAGTTGAGAACCGGAAGAGTCGAGGAACCCTAAAAAGGAGGAAACAGTTGCATCGGTAAGATTCTCAACTGTCATGTACACATCTAATTTTTCAAATAAGGCAATGATTCACCGCAGGAAATCTTTTGAGATTCCAAACTGTTTTAAATCTTTCATTTAGATTTTATTATAATTAATTAGTACCTGATAACACAAGATGGACATTCCGGTCTAGGAGGTCTGCAAAGATAAATGGAAGTAACCGCTCCATAAAAACATGGCAGTCATGACTCTTCATGCCTGAAAACTTTTTGTTGTTCATATCAACACAAGTCGCTAAGTCTGAGGAATAACCATCTGGGAATTTAACTGCATGTTTCACATATTCCAGTAAACTTTTTCTGGCTTCTTCTGTCAATGTGAAGGCTGGGAAAGGAGCTTTACCCTCACTATCAATATGTAAGTGTGGCCGAGAACAAAATTGTTCAATATCCAATCTTGACATGATGTTGTCTTTTGATTTACCCTTCACACTCATAAGAGTATTCATGATGTTATCAAAAAAATTCTTCTATATATGCATCACATCAAGACAATGTCGGAGATTGAGGTCCCTCCAGTACGGTAGCTCCCAAAATATGCTTTCCTTGTGCCAGTTATGTTGCTTGCCATAGCCTGACTTCTTCTTCTCATGCCCGTTTCCACCGACGTCCTTTGTTTTTGATGGATTTACACCAGCCAACCGCTCGCAATAAACTTGCTCACCGGTCAAAGACTGAGGTGGATACTCTCTCGAAGCGTCTTTTCCCGTCAGGAAGTCTTTTTTATTCCTCCTTAGTGGATGACCATGAGGAAGAAATCTTCGGTGACAATCAAACCAACACGTCTTCCTTCCATTAGGTAGATAAAATGACTTTGTATTTCCCATGCAAACTGGACAAGACAATTTACCATGGGTTGTCTATCCGGATAACATGCTATACGCCGGAAAGTCGCTTATCGTCCACATAAGCACTGCTTTTAGATTAAAATTTTGATTCAAGGACACATCGTATGCATCGACGCCATTAGACCACAAGTCTTTTAACTCCTCAATAAGAGGTCGGATGAAGATATCGAGACTAGCTCGCGGATGATTTGGCCCAGAATTCAGAATTGTAAGAAATAAATACTCTGTATTCANATTTACACCAGCCAACCGCTCGCAATAAACTTGCTCACCGGTCAAAGACTGAGGTGGATACTCTCTCGAAGCGTCTTTTCCCGTCAGGAAGTCTTTTTTATTCCTCCTTAGTGGATGACCATGAGGAAGAAATCTTCGGTGACAATCAAACCAACACGTCTTCCTTCCATTAGGTAGATAAAATGACTTTGTATTTCCCATGCAAACTGGACAAGACAATTTACCATGGGTTGTCTATCCGGATAACATGCTATACGCCGGAAAGTCGCTTATCGTCCACATAAGCACTGCTTTTAGATTAAAATTTTGATTCAAGGACACATCGTATGCATCGACGCCATTAGACCACAAGTCTTTTAACTCCTCAATAAGAGGTCGGATGAAGATATCGAGACTAGCTCGCGGATGATTTGGCCCAGAATTCAGAATTGTAAGAAATAAATACTCTGTATTCATGCACATACTAGGGGGTAAATTATATGGAGTCAAGATCACAGGCCACATCGAATGATTACGAGACATGCCAAATGGATTGAACCCATCGATACATAATCCAAGATAAACGTTACGGGGTTCTTTGGCAAACCGGGGATTTTGATCTTGAAAATATCTCCACTCTGCCGCATCAAAAGGATGACACATTTCTCCCTCCTTTGATTGGTGCTCGGCATGCCATCTCATTGCCGCTGCAGTCTTCTCGCTCTGATACATTCTCTTCAATTTGTCAGCAATAGGTAGATACCACATACGACTATATGGTACTTTGGTTCTACGTCGGTCGTTCTTAGGCTTCCATCTTTGAGCACCACAAAACAAACATTTATCTTTATTCTCGTCATCTTTCCAGAAGATCATACAATTGTTAATACAAACATCAATTGTATGATATGGGAGACCTAAATTGCGCATCAAATTTTCTGTCTCGTAATGTGATCCGGTTGACTTGTTTCCTTCTGGTAAATAGTCTGTCAAGATTTCGCAAACCGAATCGACTAGCTTTTCACTCATATTATATTCTGCCTTATTTTGCATGACTCGAGCAGCTAAGGATAACTGCGAGTGACCTTCACGAAAACCAACGTATAATGGATTCTTTGCACCTTCTAACAAGTCGTATAATTTCTTTGAATGGTTACGTATCGGTTCTTCTACATTCTGATAACTACCATCCTGATGATAGTTATCAAAACTCACGTTATGACGAAATGCATCATTCACCATATCCATATATCTATCTTCTACTATATTTCCCACATTTTCACTCCCACTTATATATGGCGTATCAACATAACTCGATCCTAAATCCATATTGATTTCTTCTCCATGCTTATACCAAACATAATAATCTGGCATAAATCCTCTACTATAAAGATGATTCCAAATTCCTGTCCCTGGGATAAATTTCTCGTTCTTGCAAACACTACAAGGGCAGAAAAACTTACCGCCATTACTCTGTGATAGAGGCTGGCTATTTGCAAATGTCATGAATCCATCCACCCCCGTTCTGAACTCTTCCGAGAAATTTCCCGTCTCTTCATCGAACCTCTTATACATCCACTCCCGGAAATTATTATAATTAAAATTTCCGACATTATATAACTGAAAAATAGAATGAGGAGAAGATATATGTTTGATTTTGTGTTGAAGATCGAATGAGGAGGAGAAATGGGATGAATTGAGCTTATATAGACATTTCTGCCGACTAAATAGCTACTACACGGCGTCTGAAAGGCGACTACATCTTGTAGTCGCATAAAATCGTTACACCAACCCCAAAACGAATAACACATGTTTTTCACCGGTCTTTACGACTAATTACCGACTGCTATGCGACCCTCCGAAATAGTCGTATATTGATCACCAAATGGCGACTATTATGCGACTCTTGTTACCCGTCAGCAAATTAGTCGTAACTTTGTCGTAAATCAGCGACCCGCCGAAAAAGTTGCATATTAGTCGCTAAATTAGCGACTATTAGGTGACTATTATTTCCCATCTGAAATGTAGTCGCATATTAGTCGTCAAATAGCGACTATATTGTTTGGTCGTAAAATAGCGACTCAATTACGACCAAATCGTATTAGTCGCCAAATAGTGGCTAATTAGTCGCAATGTTTAGCGACTAATTGTTTAGTCGCCAGTTGTAGTCGTTAAAACGTTGTTTTCTTGTAGTGATCTGTGAGACAACCTTCGTAGAATATGTGATAAAAGTGTCTTAATCCAGCTTGGTGTGGTATGCCCTTATCCTTATCTGCACATTGCACATATATATTTAAACATTTTCACATTGAATTAATCCAATGCTTTATTTTATGGAATGTGAAAAATAATATCTAATCCAAAACGTTTGTTTTGTTACTATATATGAGTAAATAATGATTGAGACTTACCTTCAAT
Source organism: Eutrema yunnanense (assembly GCA_002933935.1). Taxonomy (NCBI): domain Eukaryota; kingdom Viridiplantae; phylum Streptophyta; class Magnoliopsida; order Brassicales; family Brassicaceae; genus Eutrema; species Eutrema yunnanense. The sequence continues at coordinate 233,480 of PKML01057272.1, read as the reverse complement.
GCTGGCAAGAAACTCATTTGCAGAAATATTAGTCTTCTCCAATTCTTTTCCGGTTAGTTTCTCCCATATCTGAACTAGTTACGACTATACCACATGAACAGTGTGTAGACGTTCAATAGTCGTAAAGTAGTCGCAAACCTTTACGACTAATCAGCGACTAGCTAGGTAACGACTATAGAAAGGGTCTAGATGCAGTCGGATAGTTTTAGTCACTAAATAATTGTACATTTTAGTTACTATTTACCGACTATTCTATGAGTAATGGAACGACTATTTGGCGACTAATAGGAACACCAAGTTACGAAGATGTAAATATTGTGCGACTAATTAGATATTCTTCTGCGACTATTTGGCGACTAATAGGTGACTACCTTTGCGACTAGTTAACGACTATGGAATGGGTCTAGATGCAGTCAGATACTTTTAGTCACGAAGTAGTCGTAGATATTAGTTACTATTTAGAGACCATTCTATGACTAAATGAAAGACTAATTGGCGACTAATTGGAACATCAAGTTTCGAAGATGTAAATATATTGCGACAAATCAGCTATTCTTCTGCGACTATTTGGCGACTAATAGGCTACTGTTTAGTGACTAAAATTGTAATCAAATTAAGAATATTGTGTGTCGGGTTGGTGTTCGTTTTGTTTCTCAAATGGTAATATGTGTTACAAAATTAAAGAAATTTGATTCAAACTAACATTTGATTAAAAATATTAGCAAAAGTATTCAACCTCCATAACAAATGCCAAAACATAAACAAAAATAACAAATTCATGAGTTCACAAGTAACAAGGTTCAGAAAAAGTAAGCACAAAACCTAAGAAGCAGAACCAGATGGGGTTGTACTTGGATCTGGTCGACGAAGATTGGTTGATGGAAGCAAAGCAGTTGTTGCTGGAGCTGACTGAGAAGCCAAGAAGTCTAGAAACCTTGGATCAGTTTGTCGCAGGTACTTTTCCACCAAGGAGAAGTGCTCTAGCTTTTCCTTTTGCTCAGCCACAGCTCGGGAGTGCTCTGCTTCACGGACAACAATCTCAGCATCACGCCGTTCATTATAAGCTGCCTGCTCTTCGATTTTCTGTTGAGCTTCCTCCAGTTGCTCTTGCAGTGCAACAAATGATGAAGAGTCTCCCGGTTGCTTGCGCTTGCCATTGAGAAGAGTCTCCTTGAGGCTTCCAACTCCATAAGGAGTTTCTCGTGAATCCAACTCAGTGGACTGTGAAAAGTAAGAGAAAAACCTTAATGACAAAATCCAAGACTCTATAAATGTGAACTGTTAAAAATGTTACTTTACGTGAAGAAAGATGCTTGTATATTCATCTGTTGTTAGCGCATGAGGTTGCGAAGCACCGTCCGAAACTTCTGAAGGCTCTGTCACGATCTCAGACAACTTCTCTTGCACCTTCTGCTCATATGTTTGAACGATTTTCTGGGCCTTCCTATCGACATACGTACCATCTGGCCTTGTATGTGTCTTAATGAAAACATCACCAAGACTAACCGGTCTTCCCAATTCCTCTTCCTGCAATGTTATAAAATAAGCAAGGATAGCAAGTAAACCAGAAACATGAAACCAATCAAACATGAAACATGAAACCAGAAACATAATTTAAAGTTGTTAAGGAGTAAGAAAAAGTTAAAGTAACTAACCATTTCTTATTGGATTTGTTGATACGACTTTGGCCCTGATAAGTGGATGTGAGGACCGAGACCTTTACGGTCAGACATACGAGCATTGGAATAGGTGTGACTCTTTTGCTTTGCTTCTTCAGTGTCGCAATAGTCTGTCATCGTTTTCCAGAGAGTGTCGCCGATCCAATTAGGTCGCTCTCGACTAGTCCTCGCGGTGCTAACCATGTCTTTCATCCGGCGTTGACAGATCTCCTCGAAATACCCTTGAACTGTCCCTGTTATCAAGGGATCCCAGGTGTGGGTTTTCTACAATACAAAGAGAATAGAATGATGTTAGTGAAAATATCACAAGCAAACCTATATGTGAAGACTATAGGACATAAAACTGTACCGCGAACTCGAGGAAGTATATTTCTTGTCTGTCCCGAGGCACACATGTCCAGCTATAGTAGGGAGAATTGAATTTGTTTGTAAACACTTTAGAAATTGTCCGAACCAGTTTCGATCCCTTGTCGCGAGTAAACCTGCAAACACACATGAAATAAAGAAGGACATAATACAAACCAGAAGCATGTAATCCATAAACATGAAACTAATCAAACATGAAACATGAAACCAATTAACATGAAACCAGAAATATGAAACATAATTAACCTGCAAACCAGAAACATGAAACCAGAAACATGAAACATAATTAACCTGCAAACCAGATACATGAAGACAGAAGCATGTAAGAGATATCTCTTACATGCCTTGTGATCAATACTACACATTACAAATTTGACAAGACAAGTAAGGAAAGAATACAATCAAACATGAAACATGAAACCAGAAGCATGTTTCTACACTTAGACACCAAACTGACCCTAAGATTAACTAACCCCATAGAAAGACAATGACTGGAAGCTAAGCCAATAAGCAAAGGCAATAGAAAGAGAAGCATTGTTCCCCCATTAAAACAAACCAAGAAACAAACACTTACAATCCAACACTTAGCTAGAATCTAACACTTAGAATGTAACACTTAGCATAAACAAACCACGAAACCAAAATTGAGAATCAAACACTTAGCAGAATCTAACACTTAGCAGAATCCAACACTTACCTACAATCAAACACTTAGCTAGAATCTAACACTTATAATCTAACACTTAGCAGAAACAAACCAAGAAACCAACCTTGAGATGCGATAAACTTACCAGATATCAGTTAAGAAACAGCTAGAACAATACAAATAAGAGACAACTAGGATCTAACACTTAGCAAGAGACGACTTCAAAAGACAGTAATCTTCCAAAACAGCTAGAACAATAATGATTCAAATCAGCTAGAACAATAATCTAACACTTAACAAGAGACAGTGGTGAACAATACAATCATATTTACTGAACAAGATGTGATACAATTACCAAGTCGGATTAACTGAACAATACAATCGCATTTACCAGATGCGATACAATTACCAAGTCGAGTTCGGCGTTGGTGTGGGAGAGAGGACGGTGGTGAACTTATCTCGGTCTGGCACCATAAGCAGAGCATTCAGAGCACGGAGTGTGTCCACAAGGAGATCCGGCAACACTAGAGCAGTTTCGTCATGGCAGTTGTGTCCTTGAGAAGAAGGATGACTCTGACCACGAGAGTCACGAAGTGGTGACCCAGGAGCGTCCTCCAGTGGAGCCGAAGCAGTCGCAGGGAGTTCTTGTCCACGGTGTTGAGGCATGGAGTTCTCGAAAAGTTGTTGTGGCGGTGGAAAGCTCCAGACATTTGGTGCTGACGTTGACGGTTTATCGTGGACGGGGAGTTGAGGTGGTGCTGACGTTGACTATTATACGTCTACACACTGAACGTCTACACATATTTGAAAATATTCGTCTAAATATTTGAAAACATTACGACTATACCACATGAACAGTGTGTAGACGTTCAATAGTCATAAAGTAGTCGCAAACCTTTACGACTAATCGGCGACTACGTTTGCAACTAGGTAACGACTATAGAAAGGGTCTAGATGCAGTCGGATAGTTTTAGTCACTAAATAGTCGTACATTTTAGTTACTATTTACCGACTATTCTATGACTAATGGAACGACTATTTGGCGACTAATAGGAACATCAAGTTACGAAGATGTAAATATTGTGCGACCAATTAGCTATTCTTCTGCGACTATTTGGCGACTAATAGGTGACTACCTTTGCGACTAGTTAACGACTATGGAATGGGTCTAGATGCAGTCGGATAGTTTTAGTCACGAAGTAGTCGTAAATGTTAGTTACTATTTAGCGACCATTCTATGACTAAATGAACGACTAATTGGCGACTAATTGGAACATCAAGTTTCGAAGATGTAAATATTTTGCGACAAATCAGCTATTCTTTTGCGACTATTTGGCGACTAATAGGCTACTGTTTAGTGACTAAAATTGTAATCAAATTAAGAATATGGTGTGTCAGATTGGTGTTCGTTTTGTTTCTCAAATGGTAATATGTGTTACAAAATTAAAGAAATTTGATTCAAACTAACATTTGATTAAAAATATTAACAAAAGTATTCAACTTCCATAACAGATGCCAAACCATAAACAAAAATAACAAATTCATGAGTTCACAAGTAACAAGGTTCAGAAAAAGTAAGCACAGAACCTAAGAAGCAGAACCAGATGGGGTTGTACTTGAATCTGGTCGACGAAGATTGGTTGATGGAAGCAAAGCAGTTGTTGCTGGAGCTGACTGAGAAGCCAAGTGATGCGTCCCTGATAGATCAACTCCGGAGGAAGGCTGATGAAGACGAGTATGCAACAGGGTGAATTGCGACGATGGGGATATGCTGGTATGATGTTGCGATCGTGATGAATTGATAGATGTGTGAGGGTGGTTTCGCGGATAGGTTTTGAATGATTAGATGATATAGAACAGATAGAAGAGTTTTCTGATTCACAAGTGTAGAGAAAACTCGGATTCAATGAAGGTGATCAAGGAATCAGGTTGCGAGAAGAAACTCTGGTTGTGCAATTGCATCTAAATTCTTCGCTGAATGACAAAGGGGGCGTGATTTGGGTTTTATAGATCAACCCAAATCGACAAAACCCTAAACTACAGAGCGTCTGAAATAAAACTACAAGGCGTTTAAACTAAAACAGCAAGGTGTTTAAAACTTGAATAAAACAGCGAGGCGTCCCAGCCATAAGGCTCCTACTCGGTGCACCTCTAAAACAACTAAGTACATAGTCAATGTGACTTGTACATTATTACCCATTGGTCGTGATTCCTAAGTAACTCGACGTAGTGATTCATCTGCCTCGTTAAAAACCCTGTTGAGAAAACCCAGTGGGACAAAACTCAACATGGGAAAAGAGTACAGAATCCTCACCTAAGTTACTTAGTCTTCAGGACCGGGTGTAGTCTTCAAAGTGGAGATGTTGAAGACTTGGATCGATGGCAGATTGAGTGATGAGTGAGTGAGAGTGAGTGAGTGA
>PKML01057272.1:184175-225492 GCA_002933935.1 Eutrema yunnanense | reverse complement strand
CGATGAGACTTGGCTTTAGGTCTGGTTTCAGGTCTGGGTCTTCGAGAAGAGTCCCCAAGGTGTCCTTTGCCCTTAGTGATGCGTATAGCCTCTGAGGGAGTTGGTGTATCTGAAGACTCATCTCCACTTGCACTCGGATCCTTGAGAATACCACTAATCTGGGCTTCAAACTTCTCATTAAGCTGTTCAATCTGTTGAGTGAGTTGTATTGTCACAGCCTGATTTGACTCTCGGATTTGTTCGGCCATAGCTTTGTTCAGGGCTGCCATGGTCTCAGCTGAAAGCTCCATGGTACCTGAGAAACAAACAACAACTCGCAGTAATCTGGTCTTAAATGAAATCGCAAACAGACTTGATGCAGGTACTAATTGATGCAGGTTCGATTTGATGCAGGTAATGAGATGCAACAGAACTAAGACTATGCGCTTATCTATATGCAACTATGCATACCTAAAACAAAACAGAACAGCAACAACCAATGATCCTAGACGAAACCAAAACAAATCGCGACCTAAGACAACAAGGAAATCACGCAAAACCTAGGTTTTCTAAGAACAAGCAATTCGCGAAATCAACAGATGCTATGTGGTCTAGGTATGATGCGATTGAGAACACAGAAACAGACTACTACCGATTACTAACATCCTAGATTGATAACTAACACAGATTGCTATGACTAACACAAAGAATCGACAACCCTAGTAGTCTAAACAGATCGCGCCAACAACCCTATGTTTTCTAAAGAACCAAATCGCGAACAAGCCCTAGGTAATCAAAAGAGCAAATCGCGAATTCAAGAGTGAGGGTTAAGGGATTCTCAGCCTTTGGTCCAGAGCAAGCTCTGATACCACTTGATGCGTCCCTGATAGAACAACTCCGGAGGAAGGCTGATGAAGATGAGTCTGCAACAGGGTGAATTGCGACGATGGGGATATGCTGGTATGATGTTGCGATCGTGATGAATTGATAGATGTGTGAGGGTGGTTTCGCGGATAGGTTTTGAATGATTAGATGATATAGAACAGATAGAAGAGTTTTCTGATTCACAAGTGTAGAGAAAACTCGGATTCAATGAAGGTGATCAAGGAATCAGGTTGCGAGAAGAAACTCTGGTTGTGCAATTGCATCTAAATTCTTCGCTGAATGACAAAGGGGGCGTGATTTGGGTTTTATAGATCAACCCAAATCGACAAAACCCTAAACTACAGAGCGTCTGAAATAAAACTACAAGGCGTTTAAACTAAAACAGCAAGGTGTTTAAAACTTGAATAAAACAGCGAGGCGTCCCAGCCATAAGGCTCCTACTTGGTGCACCTCTAAAACAACTAAGTACATAGTCAATGTGACTTGTACATTATTACCCATTGGTCGTGATTCCTAAGTAACTCGACGTAGTGATTCATCTGCCTCGTTAAAAACCCTGTTGAGAAAACCAGTGGGACAAAACTCAACATGGGAAAAGAGTACAGAATCCTCACCTAAGTTACTTAGTCTTCAGGACCGGGTGTAGTCTTCAAAGTGGAGATGTTGAAGACTTGGATCGATGGCAGATTGAGTGATGAGTGAGTGAGAGTGAGTGAGTGATGTAGGAGTGAGTGAGCTTCACTTTCCATCTCCTTAGCTCTGGATCGAGTGATCACTCCAACTGGCTCCAGCTCCTTGTCTGCTTCTGCTTCCTCAGCTTCCTTGCATTCCATGATCATATCACCAAGAAGTCTAGAAACCCCGGATCAGTTTGTCGCAGGTAGTTTTCCACCAAGGAGAAGTGCTCTAGCTTGTCCTTTTGCTCAGCTATAGCTCGGGAGTGCTCTGCTTCACGGACAACAATCTCAGCATCACACCATTCATTATAAGCTGCCTGCGCTTCGATTTTATGTTCCTTCAGTTGCTCTTGCAGTGCAGCAAATGATGAAGAGTCTCCCGGTTGCTTGCGCTTGCCATTGAGAAGAGTCTCCTTGAGGCTTCCAACTTCATAAGGCGTTCCTCGTGAATCCAACTCAGTAGACTGTGAAAAGTAAGAGAAAAACCTTAATGACAAAATCCAAGACTCTATAAATGTGAACTGTTAAAAATGTTACTTTACCTGAAGAAAGATGCTTGTATATTCATATGTTGTTAGCGCACGAGGTTGCGAAGCACCGTTCGAAACTTCTGGAGGCTCTGTCACGAGCTCAGACAACTTCTCTTGCACCTTCTGCTCATATGTTTTTGGGCCCAAATTCCACACCCTGAAACCGAGCTCAATTGACAACTTCACCCAACTTCAAGCTATATTCTTGAAGCAATACTCGGTATTCATCCAGATGGAGACCTCGGAGGCCGATCTGTGGGTACTTACTCAAAATCCAGGCGACTCATTGTGAACGTATATTGGCAGCTTTAAAGCCGTCAAAGCGAAAATCGCTGATCTGCATAATCCAACGGCCCTGAAAGCCCTCCAAAACGGATTGCTAAAAACCTCAAAATTCTTTGAGGAGCTTACAGTTCGGGAGCCCGTATCACTAGATGATGCATTACATCGCGCTTCGCGCTGGATTATCCTCGAAGAAGCGAGTGCAGCTCAACCAAAGCAGCATGCACCCGCAACCTTGACTAAGCAAGCTCAGACAACCAACTCCCAAGGATCTAAAAAATATGGGAAAAAGGAGTCCCAAGATCAGAAACAAAGCCAGGGGATACACTCATACTCAGTGGGAAGCGCACCTCGTAATAGATTCAAGCCTTACGATCCCAGCAAATGGTATGATTTCCACAAGATTAAGGGCCACTCGACAGAAGAGTGCCATTAGGTGAAGAAGCAACTCGCTGCCAAATTCGCAGCTGGAGAGCTGGGCAAAATCGAGCTGGAAAAACCTTCTCCGAGGAAGAACTATTACCCAGCTCGAGACGATGAAAGGCGGGATCGCCCATCCGAGGATGATCGTAAGCGAGAACGTTCATCCGAGGACACGACGAGGCGAGATCCTCCCAAAGACAGGGAAACAGATATGCCTCCTCCCAGCACGAAAAAAAGAATTAACTTTATTCATGAAGGATCCAAGCTATGTCGCAACTCCGTAAACTCAATAAGAAACATCAACGAAGGGTAAACACCGACACATATGACAGGACCCCATTCAAGGTACCTGACACACAAATTTCGTTCTGGGAAAGCGAGGCCGTTAAGCTAGATTCTCCACATGACGATGCTCTCCTCATCATGCTTGAAGTGGGTGAATATGAGCTCACTAAGATGCTCGTAGACACGGGGAGCTCTGTAGAACTCATTCTCCTAAACGTCCTTAGGGAAATGGATATGCCAGATCACGAAATCGAAGAAAATAAGATGGTGTTAACCGACTTTCCGGAGAAACCACGCTATCTCTAGGAACGATAAAACTCCCTGTAATAGCAGCCGGAGTAAGAAGAATGGTCGAATTCACAGTGATAGATAGGCCAGCTCCATTCAATGCCATCCTGGGAAGAACCTGGATACATTCAATGAGGGCTGTGTCCTCAACATACCACCAGTGCATAAAATTCCCCACCCAGCATGGGATTGCAACAATTAAGGGAAGTCAAAAGGAATCCAGAATGTGCTACATGGCAGGTTTCCAGATCGCAAAGGAAACTGCTATATACCAACTACAACGAAAAGATGAGCTTACATACCGCCTAGCGAAAAAGAAAAGTGGTCCAGGCTTCATCGGACCTCGCAGAGACTTTATCGAGAAAATCGTGGTCAACGAGTCTCATCTTAACCAGAAAGTAGATATTGGGTCCGAGCTCTGCAAATCTCAAAAGGAACAATTAATAACATTCCTCAAAGAAAATTCCGGCTCATTCGCATGGACAACAGCTGACATGCCTGGAATCGATCTAAACATCATTTCACATGAGCTCAATGTGGATCCAAACCACAAACCAGTACGTCAAAAGCGTCGGAAATTTGGACCTGACAAGACCGAGGCTGTTAACAGTGAGGTCACCAGGTTGGTAAACGTTGGATTCATCAAAGAGGTAAATTATCCTGACTGGCTAGCAAATCCGGTTGTAGTAAAAAAGAAAAATGGCACCTGGAGAGTATGCATAGATTTTACAGATCTAAACAAATCATGTCCTAAGGATAACATCCCACTACCTCACATCGACCAGCTGGTGGAAGCTACTGCAGGGCACCAGCTCCTCAGCTTTATGGATGCATTCTCATGACATAACCAAATACAAATGAATCCTGAGGACCAAAACAAAACATCCTTCATAACGGAACGAGGAACGTACTGCTATAAGGTGATGCCATTTGGCCTTAAACGCAGGAGCAACCTACCAAAGACTTATGAACAAGATGTTTGCCAGCCTCCTGGGTAAGTCAATGGAAGTCTACATTGATGACATGCTGGTCAAATCTCTAAAAGAGAAAGATTACATAAATCAGCTGGGGGAATGTTTCACCTTACTAAACAAATACGGGATGAAACTTAATCCTTCAAAGTGCACCTTCGGGGTCGCCTCAGGCGAATTCCTAGGTTACATAGTAACTCAACGAGGAATAGAAGCAAACCCCAAACAAATCAGTGCGTTCTTGGAAATGCAACCTCCGAGCTCGGTAAAAGAGGTGCAAAGGCTGACAGGCCGCATTGCCGCGTTAAATTGGTTTATTTCCAGGTCGACCGATAAATGTCTCCCTTTTTACCAGTTACTAAAGGGAAACAAAAAAATTCATATGGGATGACAAGTGCGGGGAGGCCTTTAAAAAACTAAAGGCGTACCTCTCCGAACCCCCCATTTTGTCGAAACCAATTGAGGGTGAGCCACTTTACCTATACGTAGCAATCTCCGAAGCCGCAGTGAGTGGCGTCCTCATAAGAGAAGAACGAGCTGAGCAAAAACCGATCTACTACGTGAGCAAATCCTTAGTAGACGCCGAAACCAGATACCCACGAATGGAAAAACTGGCCCTGGCAGTATTAATCTCAGCTCATGCCGTATTTTCAATCACACCCCATTGTGGTAATGACAACACAACCATTACGCACAGTATTGCACAGCCCCAGCCAGTCTGGCAGGCAAGCCAAATGGGCCATCGAGTTGAGCGAGTACGATATCGAATATCGACCTCGGACAAGCGCCAAAGCACATGTACTAGCTGATTTCATTATCGAGCTCACAGCTAACAGCCAGGTTACCGGAACGAGTGTCGAGACCTGGCAGCTTTATGTCGATAGAGCCTCATCGAAACAAGGGGCAGGTGTGAGAATCCACCTTGTATCCCCAACTAACGAAGTCGTGGAACAGTCCTTCAGACTCGGATTCTCAACATCGAACAACGAAGCAAAATACGAGGCCTTAATAGCGGGTCTCCGACTCGCAGCTGGAATAGGAATACGCAAACTGAATACGTTCAGCGACTCCCAACTTATTACAAGCCAGTTTCATGGAGAATACGAAGCCAGAGATAGCAGGATGGAATCCTATCTAGCCATAGTCCATGATCTAGCTAAACAATTCGAAGCCTTCATTCTAACGCGAATACCGCGAGGTGAAAACACTATCGCAGACGCACTGGCAGCTCTGGCGTCAACGTCGAATCCACTTATAAAAAGAGTAATTCCAGTAGAAGGAATTGAAAAACCAAGCATCAAAATCGATAAGGATATCGAGGATTCAATGGAAATAGACAATGACGATATGGAGTTGGACATAATAATAGCCCCAGTAACAGGCGACCTCCCCCCCGAAGAAGGAGAAGCCGCAGACTCGGAGCCAGACCGGCTTGACGCCAGGCACGTTACCCTCCGCGAAAAAATGATCGCGAGAGCTGACTGGCGAATAGCGATTATACAATACATTGAGTGGGGAGAGGCTCCCCCCAGCAAGTGGGAAGCTGGCAAGCTCAAAACCATAGCTTCAAGATATTGTATAATCAACTCCCGCCTTTACAAGCGAAGTGTAAATGGTCCCTACCTAGTATGCGTCCACGGGCTCAAAGCTTTTACGATATTATCAGAAATACACAGAGGTTCGTGTGGCAGCCACTCAGGAGGAAGGGCATTAGCCACCAGGATCAAAAGGCAAGGATACTTTTGGCCCACCTTGGTCGCTGACTGCGAAGAACGTGATAAAGCGTGCGACAAATGCCAACGGCATGCTCCCACGTTGCATCAACCTACTGAAAACTTATCTTCCATTTTATCTCCATACCCCTTTATGAGGTGGTCAATGGATATAGTGGGGCCCATGGTAACCTCGGGAAAAGGAAGGTGTCGCTTCTTACTCGTCCTCACCGACTACTTCACCAAATGGGTGGAGGCAGGAGCTTTCCAGCAAATTAAAGCAAATCACGTACAGGAATTCGTATGGCAAAACATAGTCTGCGAGCTCGTCCTACGAAAAACCTACAAAAACACAAGGGAAAGGAACACCGGAAAACTGGGCACCAACTGGGAAGGTCCATACCGGATCTCCGAGGTAGTAAAGGACGGCGTATACAAGTTGCCAGGATGCACGACAATACACCTGAAATGAACTCATGGAATGCCATGAATTTAAAGAAGTACTATCATTTAGAAGACACTTGTAAAAATCGAACTACGAAAAGGCTTGATCCCTCCCTAGGGTACGTAGGCAACCTCATAAAGGTGCATCTATTAAAATAAAAAATATCCTTCCTTGAGCCTGTTAAAAGCAGCCTGAGACCTCTCAGCTACCATCTACAAGCTAAAAGATTTACTCTATAAATGAACAGCCTTACGAGCTAAAGGGTGCTACCATCTAGCACGACTCGACTTTGCGTCTAAATTGCAGAGTCACAACCTTTCTAGTCTCTATATGACAACAACATCTACGTCTAAACTGTTTAGGTTACATGCATGCCTCTAAACGGCTTCGACCTTGCGTCTTTAAATCGTCTGGTCAGCTCCCGAGGTCTCTAAACGACCTGGGAGAAAGGTCTCTAAACGACCTGGGAGAAAGGTCTCTAAACGACCAGGGTCTTTGGCTGAAAAACCGCCTTTGATCTAAAAAAGACAGCCTCTAAAAACGGCAAAAATAATGAATAAAAATTTTCAAATCATCAAAGTAAATAAAGCCTCCTCAAAGGAGCATGAGTTCAGACCAAAAAGCCCACTAGGGCATAAACGAGTTCAACAAACAAACCGGAAAAGGGTTTAAAGGCCTCCCCAGGCACCAAGTTCAAAAGAACAACAAAAGACGAAAACAGTAAAGATATCTCTAGCAAGCAGGACCAGCTGGTTTATCCTCTGGGGCAGGTTGATTCAAGGGCAGCGAGAATTCCTTCCTAAGCTCCTGAGAACCAAGGTCTAGCTGATCATTCAATTGTGCGCTCAACCCAGCAGATAGCGTAACCGAGTCATCGGATACCTGAGGAATATCAATTTTACCAAGGAAAAATCTGATACCTGGACGATGGCAAGCTCCGCGTCCAACCTCAGCTTCTCAACCTGGATGCTCTTCTTTTCAGCCTCAAAATCGTTGATGGTCTGGTTGATAATATCATCAAGAAGAAGAATATTGGATTTACACTCCATAACCTGAGTCTCTGTATCGACCTCGATCTTCTTCTTCTCCCATTTATCCTTTATCCTCGAAAGAATGGCGCGATATTGTTTGGATATCTACCTCTTCGCGGCTTTTTCAGCTTTCTTCACCATCTCCTTCTGCCTCTTGGCAAGCTTCTTCGAGTCCTCTGTAACCTTCTCAACCTGGACCCTCAAATCTACTATATTTTTGCTGGCTGAACGAAGACCAACCTCAGCAGCTCCAGCTCGCCCCTCGGCAACATGGAGATCCACCTTCAAATCCTCATTTAATTTCTCCAACACAGAAACCCGAACTTGAGCCTCCCGGGCGGAATCTTCCCATCTCTTGGCCAAAACAGCTTGGTTCTTAACTTGGCCTTCCAAAAGAGCAACCTCGGCCATCCTCTCCTCGTTCCGAGTGAGTCTCCTCATCAGCTCGTCTCTTTCAGTGACGAGGTCTGCAATGGTCCTAGCTGCCCTCTCCACCTCCTCGGGCTGGGTAGCAGAACGGAGATCTTGTTCAAAAGAGGTAATCAACTCATTGGAGGCGGAAACAGCCTGGGAAAGGGACATAAAAATTCAGCAGAAAAAATCCAAAGTAACTAGGAGCAAAGTAAAGACAGCAAAAACTACATGGCCCATCGCACTTGCGAACTGAACATAGCCCTCAGGCTTCTTCATGTTCCTAAGAGATGGCAAGAAGCAGGACGAAGGCCTAACACGCCTAAAGAGATTCGCAAGCTGGGAGTTGTTCTCAACAATTGCCTTAGGTCCGTCAAAATCGAACCTAAAGGCATTCGGAGAAATACCTCCACTACCCTGAGAACGAGGTGCCACATGCCTCCTTTATGTCTCCTCGCCATCAAACCCATCGCCACGAGAGCGCTTGGAGCGAGAGTGATGCTCGACAGAACGACTCGGCTCTTTAGAAGACACACTGGAAGCTGACTTTTGAGGACCCTAGCTCGAACATCATGTTGGGTAACCTCGGCTTCATCACCCTTTGGCGGAACGCCACCACCACCATGATCAGCTTCAGGCTCACAATGATCATCTTTTTCAACCTCTTCTGGTTGTGGGGTCTCAGCACGAATTTACTTACCAAGAGCCTCTTTGACCCTCTAATCAAGAGCACCGACTAGTGTCGGGGCAGGGCGCAATCACATCCTCTCCCTGTAAGAAAGGCGCTGCGGCTTCTTAGGAGGAACCATCTTGCTGGATTCGGTGGAGCACTCGCTACGAGTAAGATCAACCTGGGAGGTAGCAGGGGCAGTATCTGGCACCTGGGAACCAGCTGGGGGATCAATCTCAACGCGGGCTAGATCTTTAGCAACGGCCTCGAGTCTCGGGATAATGGACGGAGCGGGAGCCGGAGCTTGGATTTGAAGCAGAGGAGATGGAGGTGTAGAATCTGCAAAGTCAAGCAAAGGGGATTTAAATAAAGAAACAATTCTTAATCTAAAAAGATAAAAATATAAATCCCTCCAAACCTATAAGTCGGCAAGCAGTTGCAACGGACAACCAGGGAGATTGACGTTCACGGGCTTGCTGAATTCTATCAAAGGAGAAACCCTTCCAATCGGAACTCTCACCCTTGACAAGGTCGATAAGCCGTTGGACCTCAGCTGTTACTGTCTTTGAAGAATCAATTGACTCTGCACAAAAGAAAAAGGGTCACCATATTAGAACAAAGTAGTCAAGAGCAGCAATTAAGAAATCCCTAGAAGGAATGCTCGGATCAGCATCTGAGGGATCGCGCTGACCAGTGATCTGTGCCCATGAGTGTCTAAGCACCGACTCGCCTTCAACGGATCTGCTGGAAATTCTGAAATAGAATCATTGCTCCCACCATTTGTCATCCCTCACATTGAATCTAAAGATGGATCGATTGACCTTCGCCGGAAAGTAGTAGGTCCCACGAAGATGAGAGTTCCCCTTGACGTTGAAGAGCTGGCGAAAGACTTCAGCATCAAAACAATCCCAGACTCCCTAGAACGCACCCAGAGTGCGACAAGGGACCTCATCGCACTAGGCATAAGCTGCGGGAGAGCAAGTCTGAGGTCACTGATGATGTTAGAGATAGCTGCTGGGATGGGAAAAGTAAGGCGACACCTCAGGAAGAATGCGGCATAACCCTCCGGAGGACTCTCCAGAGAGCTATCAGCCGGCGGGATGAGCAGATCGCCGATACCAAGCCCGCACAAAGAAGAGATATTCGCGAGCTCGGTGGCCGAAATTGTGCTCTTCGAGTGAGAATCAAACCACTCAACAAGGGAGGGAGGAGCATCCAGCTGAGAAGTAGAAGCCATCGCAGAAAAAAGCAAAAGAAAATCGAGTACGAAAAAGGAAGAAATTCGATCGGAAACGATGGAGGATGAACTTTCACGGAGAAGAATATCCCGTGTAAAAACAAGAATAAGGTGAAGACAGTTCAATTAATGGAGTAAAAATAACAATAAAAAAAGAAGGGGAAAAGTAAAAAGATATCATTACCTCGGTAAATGGGAGCTGAGACGGCGTGGGAAGTTGAAGCAATAAGAACCGCTCATTTATACCCACTTGCCCACTCGTCCTGTCATATCCCTTAAAAGTCGCGCAAACGCTACATGATCCCTGCAAACTCGCCCTATGAAAAAGCTAGAGATTAATCAGACGCCCGAGATTGCGAGATCGTGCCAGTTGGAGGATCAATTAAATCCCGAGATCGCAATTCCGCATCCTCAATGATAAATCATTAAAGATGCTAGGGGGCAACTGTTGGGCCCAAATTCTACACATGAAGTTCAGCATGATCAAACATGTCTGGAATCAAGCCCAGCTTACTGAAAAGCCTCGTAGAGTGAGCTCGCGATCTGGGAAGGAGCCAATCACGAAGGGAAGAAGGAGATCGATGGGAGAAGGAGCTCGCAGCAAGCAACTCAAACACATTAAACCCAAAACCCCAGGATCAAGCCAAGTAATAAATTCCAAGATCGTAAATTTAAAGTCTAAATTCAATTACGTATATTTAGTGACTAGCGGTTACGTCCTTCAAGGACGTGTATAAGTTTAGAATATGAAGAACAATGTAAAGGATCGAATTCTTGACTACGAAAAAGGCAATAATAACATATAATATTTCTCTCTCAAATTCCTCTCGAGTTCTTACAAGTTTTTCCTAAGTCTTTTTAATACACTACAACCTCAAAGTAGTCAAGGATTGAGGTTGTGAGATTCTGCTCTCACAATGTTTGAACGATTTTATGGGCCTTCTTATCGACATACGTACCATCTGGCCTTGTATGTGTCTTAATGAAAACATCACCAAGACTAACCGGTCTTCCCAATTACTCTTCCTGCAATGTTACAAAATAAGCAACGATAGCATGTAAACCAGAAACATGAAACCAATCAAACATGAAACATGAAACATGAAACTAGAAACATAATTTAAAGTTGTTAAGGAGTAAAAAAAAGTTAAAGTAACTAACCATTTCTTGTTGGATTTGTTGATACGACTTTGGCCCTGATAAGTGGATGTGAGGACCGAGACCTTTACGGTCAGACATACGAGCATTGGAATAGGTGAGACTCTTTTGCTTTGCTTCTTCAGTGTCCCAGTAGTCGGTCATCGTTTTCCAGAGAGTGTCGCCGATCCAATTAGGTCGCTCTCGACTAGTCCTCGCGGTGCTAACCATGTCTTTCATCCGGCGTTGACAGATCTCCTCGAAATACCCTTGAACTGTCCCTGTTATCAAGGGATCCCATGTGTGGGTTTTCTACAATACAAAGAGAATATAATGATGTTAGTGAAAACATTACAAGCAACCCTATATGTGAAGGCTATAGGACAGAAAACTGTAAGAGACGACTTCAAAAGACAGTAGTCTTCCAAAACAGCTAGAACAATAATGATTCAAATCAGCTAGAACAATAATCTAACACTTAACAAGAGACAGTGGTGAACAATACAATCGCATTTACTGAACAAGATGTGATACAATTACAAAGTCGGATTAACTGAACAATACAATCACATTTACCAGATGCGATACAATTACCAAGTCGAGTTCGGCGTTGGTGTGAAATTGTACTGCTGCGGTAGATGGTTGGGTGTTCGCGATGAAAAGGCGGAGCGATTTGACCCTACGGCTCGCTGAGAAACATTGGGAACGATTTTTCTCTTCTGTCCGTTACGGCCCTTCTCTCTACGCATCGTGTGATCTTCTCTGATATATGAAGAAGAGGAATCGAAGAAGAGGAGTCAAAGAAGTGGAATTGAAGCAGAATCGAAGAAATTTATAGCGAAAGGGGAATCGAAGGAGAGGAATGGAAGAGGAATCGAAGACGAAGGGGAAGAACAAAACGCTTGACTTAGGGTTCCGTAGTTAGGTTCACGGGCTTTGTGGGAAATTAGGTTCTGTTTTTGCGAAATTGGTTTGGGCCACAACCCAATTTTTTTATGTTTTTTTTGTTTAGTAGTCGTAACTTAGTGGCTAAACCTGAGATATTTGTTGTCTCACGCATCCAGACTTCTTACCTACACATAAATTTTTTTTTTAAAGAGATAGGAAGTGAGATCGGCTTTCAATCGTGGTTTCATAGATCAATCTGTAGAGGTAAAATCTAGCCCGCAATCGTGGTTTCATAGATCAATCAGGACAAATATTTGATATGGTTTTGTTTTATTTCTGAAATTCTATTGTTCTTTTGTTGTTATGCCAATTTTTTGTTGTCGGAGAAGAGGCACGGATTCACGGCTACGACAACCAGAACAAACAGATGCTTAGAGTGGTCATTCCGGTGGATCTAGATCTCAATACAAGATCTTAAGGTAAAATCACGACCGCAATCATTCCTGTTTTCATGCATACTTTGGTCAACACTTCATTAAGATCTAGATAAGATATATTGAAAAATGAATGACTTAAAAACATAATTATAATTTTTTTGCTTGAAAACATAATTACTTAAAATAACAACAATATCCGAAATAAGTTTTGAGTTCACGACCAACAACAACCACAACCAAAATATCCGAATATCCGAGACAATGAACAAGATAAGATGAAGCAAGATTTAAACTCTGAAAACAAAGACAATCATGTCTTAGAATGGCTTAAATCCAATCTTGTGTTCTTTTTTGTAACTTTCTGGTAGAGGATATGGGTACCTGTAAACATTTAAAGGTTTACAAAATTAGTAAACAACATCAAATCTGAAACTATAATATTCAAACCCAAATCAACATCAAACTCAGTACAATTTTCTATCCTATAATCTGAAACTATAATCTTCAATCTCAAATATGAAACTATAATCTTTAAACTCTAATCTGAGTACAGTTTTTTGTCCTATAATCTGAAACTATAATCAACATCAAACTCAGTACAGTTTTCTGTCCTATAATATGAAACTATAATCTTCAACATCAAATCTGAAACTATAATCTTCAAACTGTAATCCGAAAATACAGATTACTTAGGAAACGTTTTACAACTAAGTTATACATTTATCTTACCCGTTCATAAATGTGTAGAGTTCTGGGAAAGTATAATCTTCAAACTCTATATTGGAAATGCCTTCTTCTGCTGTTAGCCATGTATGACCTATAGTTGAAAGAGTTTGTGGTTGTTAGTAAGGTGTGGGATATAACAGAAACTAAACAATGATTAACAAGATAAACTCACCGCATAATTTTTGGACATATAAACATCTTAAAATACAGAAAATGTGCCATTCATGAGCACTTGTAAAACTTGAGGATAATTGGTCAGCTAATTCACCATATGCCAAACACTCTAACCCTTTAAACATGTCATATAGGAATATTCATTTAGAAACGTATTCCAGTTTGTTAATTCTATCAAATAATTAGATTTCACTTACTCTCTGTCTCGGATAGTAAACTGAACACTTGATTTCATCCTTGGAATCCGATAAGAAGATTCATCTGACCATCTTCTTTCCTTCTTTCCAACCCACATTATTACTCCTATAACATCTATAACAAGAAAAATATGACTATATAAACAATACAAAAAATTATGATCTAAATGAATATTTTATGAACATAAATGAAGATACCTATAGGATAGCGTTCTATAACAGGGCCTCAGATGATGTCAATGATGGGAGTGAAAACCAATAAATGATTGTAGTTTGGATAATCTTTGAGTAAGGTGAATTTTGTGTCATCCTTGAAATAAATTTGATAGCTGTGGTGATTGGTTTTGCCAAGAATATCGCTAAACATCACAAAAAGGTTGAAAGCGAGGTTAGGAAAATCGCTAAATATTGATCACACAAATCTCTAAATATTGATCACACATACTGAGGCGATTGGTTTTGCCAAGAATATCGCTAAATTTCCCCAACTTGCTGTGGTGATTGGTTTTGCCAAGAAAATCGCTAAATATCAAAACTTCACCAACTATGGTCAGCAAGGAGGGTACCAATCCCCACCACCCAAAGCTCCTGAGAGTAAAATTGAGGGTCTGCTTGAACAGCTGGTTCAAGGGCAGGAGAAGATGACAGTAACTTTCAATGGAAAACTGGATGATGTGTACACCGATTTGAGTGGAAGGATCGAGGCTCTCAATACCAGTCATAGGATGCTGGAAACGCAAGTAGCTCAGACTGCAGCAAATGCCAAGGGAAAGACGGTTCATTCACACAATGCACACGTCCATGCAATCTTCTCAAGTGCAGAAAATTTTGATGAGGATCCTGAAATCGCCAAAGCATCGATCGATACCCCCAAATGTCGATCGATGCCGGTTACAATTCTGAAACGGGACACTTCCAAAACCTGTGTATCTATCGATACCCCCATTGGTATCGGTCGATACTGAGGCGATTTTTGAGGAAACACTTGAGATTTCGACTGTGGTGCCTAAAGAAGTTCAAGAACGAGTCTATATACCGAGGATACCTTATCCCGGAGCTGCTGGGAAGACTAAGCAGGAGGTAGAGGACGCCAGATGCCAGGCTACGCTGGATAAGCTGATTATGGAGCTTCCTATTGATGATGATATATCTGCCAAGGACGATTCAAAAGCGATAGCATCGATCGATACCCTGCTTGGTGTCGATCGATACCCATCGCAGATCGAGCCAGAAACTGTGAAAACACCTGAGTTGATCGAAGAAAGAGTTCGCAAGCCCAAGAAGCTAAATCCTATTCCTCGACACCTCAGAGATCCCATTTCTCCAAAAGCAGCTGCGTGGCTTTGAGAAGATGGTACGAAGAATCTCCAATGAATTGTCCTTTGAAGAAGCTCTAGAATCCCGTCCTCTACTAAGTCACTTCAAAGATTGTAGAGAAATTGAGGAAGAGATTAAGGCACTCTTCATTAAGGCTAGAGGTGCACCACCTCCACTAAGACAGCTGACCCAAAGGGAAGACCCAGGAAAATTCGCAGTTCCATGCTCCATCTCTGGAGTTGAATTCAAAGAGTCTCTCGTTCACTCAGGAGCTAGTGTCAATGTCATCTCAAGGGAAATTGCAGAACGGTTGGGCGCTGATATTCGATCTTCAAAGACATCTATCACATTCGCAAACGATTCTACCTCGCTTCCATACGGTACTGTCCATGGTTTGCTTGTCAAAGTAGAAGATTATCTGGTGTCTACTAATTTTCAGGTTGTGGAGATTAGTGCAATATCTTGTATGCCTTTACTCCTGGGACGACCGTTTATGGATACTACTGGCGCAATCATAGACACGCCTAATAAGAGAATCTTTTTCTCTTACATTGACGGAGGGGTCTATTATGATGTCATTCCCCCTAGAGGTGCTCCCACACGTGTCTCTTGCATTGAGGTTGTCACAGGAGAGACATTAGCATTTGATCTTTTGGAAGAGCCTCCTGACAAGCCAACTGTCACAGACGTTTCAGTTGAACCGCCCAGCATCCCTAAGGAAGTTGTCAAGAAGGCTAAGCCAACAAAGAAGAAGGCCAAGAGCAAAAGAGTTGAGAATCCCCATGTCACTTTGATACCTCAGAAGTGTGATGGAGATTCGATCGAGTACAAGGTGAAGTGCAAAGGAGCCTCGAAACCATTCTCTAAGGCTAGAGTACTTCTTACTTCTTACTTCGGAGCTGAAGGAAAAAGGGCAAGAGTTTGTGGAGGGTATGTTGCGCAAAACTCTGAAGATAGCAATGTCAAGTTGTGGAGCCTGTTTTGGTGCAAGCTCTCGTTCTTATCCTGCCTAAGCGGCAGTACAGTCAAGCTACTGACGTTAAACAAGCGCTTGGTGAGAGGCAACCCACTGTTGAGTTTGCTTTTGAGTCTTTTTCTTTTTCATTTTTTCGTTTTGTGTCAGGATAAACAAGGAGTAAAACTCGAAATCGCCTAGTGTCGATCGATACCCCATTGGTATCGGTCGTCACCAATCGCGGATGAAAAGTTCACCAAGTCGATTTAAGCCTGGTATCGATCGATGCCAGGCCGTGTGTCGATCGACACCAGATGTTCCAGCACGGTAACTTCTTGTTTCTCTTCGTTCTATTCTGTTCTTTTGTTTTATTTTACCTACTCTAGGCTAGATAACACTGTGGACAGTGTTGTTCAAGTCTGAGGGAGGTGTCTGCTGATAATATGTTTGTTTTTCTTAGAGTCAGTTGTTTTATCGAGTCATTCGTTGTTTTATTGAGTCAAAACTTGTTGGAGATGATGATCATGTGCTTGAATTGTTGTTTTGATTTTGTTTTTGAGTGACCAGTGTTGCAGGATCAGTTCTAGATCGACAAATGTAAAATCCAAGGACTGACCAGTTGACTAGAAAACATCCATGTCTCCAACACAGTTTTTCTGAAGCCTGAGCCAAATTTTTGCACTTCATCAATGTGGTTAGTGTTTTTAGAGCTTGATTCATCATTCATATCTGATAAAGGAACCCATGTGTTTAGAGTTATGGTATCTCTCTCTCCTGTTATAAGTTGATAAATAAGAGCATAAAAGATGAGATGATTTTCTTCTGAGTAGAGGGCTAGGAAAATTTCCAGCGATCCCATTATTCTACTTAAGAGGGAATGATCACACAGGTTGAAAGCGAGGTTAGGAAAATTTCCCGTGATACCACTATTCGCCTAAACCTTTGATACATAGAGAGGGAAGAACCGGGGATTCGGTGGCAAACACCATCAATACTCGTGTTTCAGACCTTGATATGTATATGCAGATCTAAAAAAAAAGAGAGAACATAATAAGAAATAAGTCTGGGGGAGAGAAATTGATACAAAAATGTGAAATTGGATGGTTCCTTGTCATGATATTGTATGGTAAAGAATCTAGAAGGTTCTTGAACATTGGCTGGTGAAACTGGTGATGAGGGTTTTATTTGAACAATGCTGCGAGATAATGTGTGGAGTCTAGAGAAGCTGCGAATGTCTACGGAGAAGTACATGGTGGTTATATCAAAAGCTGGTTAGGTGACATTTGAGTGCTTGGGAAACGGATCTCTACGATGGTTCATGAACATGTGAGTCTCCGTGTTTTCAAACCTCTTTCTCTGGTTTAGTCTTCTATTTGCTTGAGGGCAAGCAAAGTCTAAGTCTGGGGGAGTTGATATATCATGGTTTTTACCCCTTTTAAGCCATGATATAAGTCCGTTTTATCGAGTCTTTATTCTATTATAGAGTCTTTTAGAGTCTTTTACGGGTCTTAACACGTTTGGAGCATAATTGGAGTTATTGGGGCTTTCTGGAGCATTTTGGAGCAAAGCTGAAGATCGTGTTGCCGAGTACCCGATTTCACGTCAAGCATCGATCGATACCCCCTGGTATCGATCGACACTCATCGAGGCAGACACGACCCGCGACTTTAATGAAGAGTTGAAGAATTGCAACTTGGTCCAGAAGACTTTGATATTTACAAGAAGACCCCAATTCGTGTTTAGGTTATTTATAGGGATTTTACAGCCACTTTGTAGGCTATGCTTTATTTCACTTTGCTTTGAGAGAGAGCTTTGTGAGGAAGACAAGTCTGAAACTCCCTTCGTCCGAGAGAAGATTTCGAACCCTCTTCTTACTCTTTCTGTTTTATTTGATGATTTATTCAAACATGTTTATTGCTTCAATTTCCATGTCTGAGTAGATCCACTTTAGGTTCAGGGTTCTCATAAGGGTTTTCTCTGGATGCTAGGTTTATTAGTTTATAGGTATCACCATCAGAATTAGTTCTTCACCTTAGGTTGTGTTCAAAGCTAATTCTAGGTTGACGAATCTGGAACTTAGATCTTAGGATAATTAATTAGGCACGACAGTGCGATTAATTACCTGATAGAACCTTAGGTGAGAAAATTTATTATTCGCAAAGAGATTTGGTTTAATTGATTTGTGAACATATCAAACCTGATATTAAAGCTAATTTAGACTTTAGGATTCGCAAAGAGATTTGGAATTCCTATGATTTAGATTTAGATAATTCTCGCAACGACAATTGGTTAATTATACTTTAGTGATTTGAGTTCAAAAACAGTGCGTAATCTGAATCCTGTTAGTTAGTTTATCTGCATTCATTGATATCCTGAGAAATACCCTGAGCCTATCTATCTCCAATTGAATTACAACTCTTTTAATTTCTGCACTGCTTTCAATTACATCTTTTGGCTTGGCTTAATTCGATACTATATAATATATTGTGTGATTTCTCTGAGTCCTTGTGTTCGACCCTTGATATACTGCAGCAACTGCTTTAGTACTGTTTAGGGTATTAATTTGAGCATATCAAATTTGGCTCCGCTGCCGGGGACTCAATTTTGCCTTTAGATTTTAGCTGTCGAGTTTCTACTAAGCCCGTCGGTATCGATCGATACTACCTAGTATCGGTCGATACGCGTCGTTTTATTTTGTTGATATCGATTGACACCACTTGGTATCGATCGATACTCATCGTGTCTCTGGTTACTAACGTTCTTGATTTTTGTCGTTCAGGTGCATGCATAATCGTGAAACCAGAAGAAACAAGAGCACTCCGCTAGTCAATCTATCGTTAGAGAAGCTAGCACGTTTAGAACGCACAAACAGAAAGACAAAGCATACATCAGGGATGAACAACCCAGTTGTTTTAAGAGCTGATGAAGCTGGAGTCTTGACAGACCAAGAGGGTCAAGTGTGTAATGAGAGAGGGCAGCGACTCGATGAGGCTGGAAACATCATTGCCCCTCCTGCTGTTGTTGGTCAGATTGTCGCGCCAGCTGCGCAAGCCAACGCTAGGAATGTTGTGGTTAATCGTGGTGAAACGATTGGTGAGTACAACAGGCCTGATCAGTTTTACGCCAATCGATCAGCGATTCGCCCTCCTGCGTTTGTGAGGAATGACTTTGAGCTGAAACCTGCATACTACACTCTTGTGGGTCAGCATCTTTTTCATGGTCTTCCCAATGAGCATCCTATGGATCATATCGAGAAGTTCGAGGACTTGGTTACTAGCATCAAGAGTAACGGAGTGTCCTACGACTATCTTTTCTGTAAGCTTTTCTCCTACTCTCTAGGTGGAGATGCGACTTACTGGCTGAGGCAGCTACCTCCTGGATCACTGACTACCTGTGAGGAGACTAAGAAGGCTTTCCTGATAAATTTCTACGATGATGCACGATCTGAAGATCTGAGGAACAAAATCTCTCAGTTTTCTCAAGGTCCGACAAAGGCACTCAAAGCTGCTTGGATTCGTTTCAAGTCCTATCAGAGAGACTGTCCGCACCATGGGTTCACTTGGGTTCAGCTGCTAGGTATCTTCTACAGAGGGATCGATTGGAGGTACCAGATGGCTTTGGATACTACGAGTAATGGGAACTTCAACACCAGGTATACAGACGATGCGTTTGTACTGATTGAGAACTTGGCGTCTAGCAATAGCACCAAGAATGCTGATTTCGAGAGGAACAATCAGGCTGGAGGAATCGACGCTTCGCAGATTGCTGAATTTCAAGCCAAGCTGGATTTCTTGCTCGGGAAAAATCAAAGAGCGGTCCACTTTGCTGCTGGGAATGAAGTGGAAGATGTTAACTACATTGGTGGTTCTGGTTTTCAGGGTCATCGATTTGGGTACAACACCAATCGAAACTTCACCAACTATGCTCAGTAAGGAGGGTACCAATCCCCACCACCCAAAGCTCCTGAGAGTAAAATTGAGGGTCTGCTTGAACAGCTGGTTCAAGGGCAGAAGAAGATGACAGTAACTTTCAATGGGAAACTGAATGATGTGTACACTGATTTGAGTGGAAGGATCGAGGCTCTCAATACCAGTCACATGATGCTGGAAACGTAAGTAGCTCAGAATGCAGCAAATGCCAAGGGAAAGACGGTTCATTCACACAATGCACACGTCCATGCAATCTTCTCAAGTGCAGAAAATTTCGATGAGGATCATGAAATCGCCAAAGCATCGATCGATACCCCCAAATGTCGATCGATGCCGGTTACAATTCTGAAATGGGACACTTCCAAAACCCGTGTATCTATCGATACCCCATTGGTATCGGTCGATATTGAGGCGATTTTTGAGGAAACACTTGAGATTTCGACTGTGGTGCCTAAAGAAGTTCAAGAACGAGTCTATATACCGAGGATACCTTATCCCAGAGCTGCCGGGAAGACTAAGCATGAGGTAAAGGATGCCAGATGCCAGGCTACGCTGGATAAGCTGATTGTGGAGCTTCCTATTGATGATGATATATCTGCCAAGGACGATTCAAAAGCGATAGCATCGATCGATACCCTGCCTGGTGTCGATCGATACCCATCGCAGATCGAGCCAGAAACTGTGAAAACACCTGAGTTGATCGAAGAAAGAGTTCGCAAGCCCAAGAAGTTAAATCCTATTCCTCGACACCTCAAAGATTCCATTTCTCCAAAGCAGCTGCGTGGCTTTGAGAAGATGGTACGAAGAATCTCCAATGAATTGTCCTTTGAAGAAGCTCTAGAGTCCCGTCCTCTGCTAAGTCACTTCAAAGATTGCAGAGAAACTGAGAAAGAGATTAAGGCACTCTTCATTAAGGCTAGAGGTGCACCACCTCCACTAAGACAGCTGACCCAAAGGGAAGACCCATGAAGATTCGCAGTTCCATGCTCCATCTCTGGAGTTGAATTCAAAGAGTCTCTCGTTGACTCATGAGCTAGTGTCAGTGTCATCTCAAGGGCAATTGCAGAATGGTTGGGCGCTGATATTCGATCTTCAAAGACATCTATCACATTCGCAAACGATTCTACCTCGCTTCCATACGGTATTGTCCATGGTTTGCTTGTCAAAGTAGGATATTGTCTGGTGCTTACTGATTTTCAGGTTGTGGAGATGAGTGCAATATCTCGTATGCCTTTACTCCTGGGACGACCGTTTATGGCTACTGCTGGCGCAATCATAGACACGCCTAATAAGAGAATCTCTTTCTCTTACATTGTCAGAGGGGTCTATTCTGATGTCATTCCCCCTAAAGGTGCTCCCACACGTGTCTCTTGCATTGAGGTTGTCACAGGAGAGACATTAGAAGTTGATCTTTTGGAAGAGCCTCCTGACAAGCCAACTGTCACAGACGTTTCAGTTGAACCGCCCAGCATCCCCAAGGAAATTGTCAAGAAGGCTAAGCCAACAAAGAAGAAGGCCAAGAGCAAAAGAGTTGAGAATCCTCATGTCACTTTGATACCTCATAAGTGTGATGGAGATTCGATCGAGTACAAGGTGAAGTGCAAAGGAGCCTCGAAACCATTCTCTAAGGCTAGAGTACTTCTTACTTCGGAGCTGAAGGAAAAAGGGCAAGAGTTTGTGGAGGGTATGTTGCGCAAAACTCTGAAGATAGCAATGTCAAGTTGTGGAGCCTGTTTTGGTGCAAGCTCTCATTCTTATCCTGCCTAAGCGGCAGTACAGTCAAGCTACTGACGTTAAACAAGCGCTTGGTGGGAGGCGACCCACCGGTGAGTCTGCTTTTGAGTCTTTTTCTTTTTCAGTTTTTCGTTTTGTGTCAGGATAAACAATGAGCAAAACTCGAAATTGCCTAGTGTCGATCAATACCCCATTGGTATCGGTCGACACCAATCGCGGATGAAAAGTTCACCAAGTCGATTTAAGGCTGGTATCGATCGATACCAGGCCGGGTGTCGATCGACACCAGATGTTCAAGCAAGGTAACTTCTTGTTTCTCTTCGTTCTATTCTGTTCTTTTGTTTTATTTTACCTACTCTAGGCTAGATAACACTGGGGACAGTGTTGTTCAAGTCTGGGGGAGGTGTCTGCTGACAATGTGTTTGTTTTTCTTAGAGTCAGTTGTTTTATCTAGTCATTCGTTGTTTTATTGAGTCAAAACTTGTTGGAGATGATGATCATGTGCTTGAATTGTTGTTTTGATTTTGTTTTTGAGTGACCAGTGTTGCAGGATCAGTTCTAGATCGACTAATGAAAAATCCAAGGACTGACCAGTTGACTAGAAAACATCCATGTCTCCAGCAGAGTTTTTCTGAAGCCTGAGCCAAATTTCTGCACTTCATCTATGTGGTTAGTGTTTTTAGAGCTTGATTCATCATTCATATCTGATAAAGGAACCCATGTGTTTAGAGTTATGGTATCTCTCTCCCCTGTTATAAGTTGATAAATAAGAGCATAAAAGATGAGATGATTTTCTTCTGAGTAGAGGGCTAGAAAATTTCCAGCGATCCCAGTATTCTACTTAAGAGGGAATGATCACACAAATGTTGAAAGCGAGGTTAGGAAAATTTCCCGTGATACCACTATTCGCCTAAACCTTTGATACATAGAGAGGGAAGAACCGGGGATTCGGTGGCAAACACCATCAATACTCGCGTTTCGGACCTTGATATGTATATGCAGATCTAAAAAAAAAGAGAGAACATAATAAGAAATAAGTCTGGGGGAGAGAAATTGATACAAAAAGTGTGAAATTGGATGGTTCCTTGTCATGATATTGTATGGTAAAGAATCTAGAAGGTTCTTGAACATTGGCTGCAGCGATGAAACTGGTGATAAGGGTTTTATTTGAACAATGCTGCGAGATAATGTGGGGAGTCTGGAAAAGCTGCGAATGTCTACGGAGAAGTACATGGTGGTTAGATCAAATGCTGGTTAGGTGACATTTGAGTGCTTGGGAAAAGGATCTCTGCGATGGTTCATGAACAGGTGAGTCTCCGTGTTTTCAAACCTCTTTCTCTGGTTTAGTCTTCTATTTGCTTGAGGGCAAGCAAAGTCTAAGTCTGGGGGAGTTTATATATCATGGTTTTTACCCCTTTTAAGCCATGATATAAGTCCATTTTATCGAGTCTTTATTCTATTATAGAGTCTTTTAGAGTCTTTTACAGGTCTTAGCACGTTTGGAGCATAATTGGAGATATTGGAGCTTTCTGTAGCATTTTGGAGCAAAGCTGAAGATCGTGTTGCTGAGTACCCGATTTCACGTCAAGCATCGATCGATACCCCCTGGTATCGATCGACACTCATCGAGGCAGACACGACCCGCGACTTTAATGAAGAGTTGAAGAATTGCAACTTGGTCCAGAAGACTTTGATATTTACAAGAAGACCATAATTCGTGTTTAGGTTATTTATAGGGATTTTACAGCCACTTTGTAGGCTATGCTTTATTTTACTTTGGTTTGAGAGAGAGCTTTGTGAGGAAGACAAGTCCGAAACTCCCTTCCTCCGAGAGAAGATTTTGAACCCTCTTGTTACTCTTTCTGTTTTATTTGATGATTTATTCAAACATGTTTATTGCTTCAATTTCCATGTCTGAGTAGATCCACTTTAGGTTCAGGGTTCTCATAAGGGTTTTCTCTGGATGCTAGGTTGATTAGTTTATAGGATTCACCATCTGAATTAGTTCTTCACCTTAGGTTTTGTTCAAAGCTAATTCTATGTTGACGAATCTGGAACTTAGATCTTAGGATAATTAATTAGGCACGACAATGCGATTAATTACCTGATAGAACCTTAGGTGAGAAAATTGATTATTCGCAAAGAGATTTGGTTTAATTGATTTGTGAACATATCAAACCTGATATTAAAGCTGATTTAGACTTTAGGATTCGCAAAGAGACTTGGAATTCCTATGATTTAGATTTAGATAATTCTCGCAACGACAATTGGTTAATTATACTTTAGTGATTTGAGTTCAAGAACAGTGCATAATCTGAATCATGTTAGTTAGTTTATCTGCATTCATTGATTTCCTGAGAAATACCCTGAGCCTATCTTTCTCCAATTGAATTACAACTCTTTTAATTTCTGCACTGCTTTCAATTACATCTTTTGGCTTGGCTTAATTCGATACTATATAATCTCTTGTGTGATTTCTCTGAGTCCTTGTGTTCGACCCCTGATATACTGCAGCAACTGCTTTAGTACTGTTTAGGGTATTAATTTGAGCATATCAGATAGTTAACTGAACACTTGATTTCATCCTTGGAATCTGATAAGAAGATTCATCTGACCATCTTCTTTCCTTCTTTCCAACCCACGTTATTACTCCTATAACATCTATAACAACAAAAATATGACTATATAAACAATACAAAATATTATGATCTAAATGAATATTTTCTGAATCTAAATGAAGATACCTATAGGATAGCGTTCTGTAACAGGGCCTCAGATGATGTCAATGATGGGAGTGAAAACCAAGAAATGATTGTAGTTTGGATAATCTTTGAGTAAGGTGAATTCTGTGTCATCCTTGAAATAAATTTGATAGCTGTGGTGATTGGTTTTGCCAAGAATATCGCTAAACATCACAAAAAAACCCTTGAGTGAGAACCAGTAACTATCAAAGTGCTTCACCCAAGAAAACGATCTCAATGTCTCTCATGAAACGTGTGCTTCTATTCTTGTTCCATGAAGACAAAATAGTTAGTTTTTAGAAGCACTATAAAAGAATAGAAGATAGTTATTACCTCTTCATCACAAAGTAGTAGATTCATAGTTGGTCCAGACAAATCCCATTCTCTTGTCCAAACACGCAAGATCTTGACTTTCAGATTCCGAACTGTTTTAGATGTGTTGATTTGTGATAGTAAGTGGGAAGCTTCGTTCGCCATTTCCAGTTATCTTGAGTTATGAGAATTTATTCTTTTTCGGCAGGACAATATGTGAGTAGTTGTAACTTTTGGTTACAATATATATATATATATACATTACTAGGGTTGCCGAAGAGTTTAGAAGCGGAAGAGTCGAGGAAGCCTAAAAATGAGGATACAGTTGCATCGGTAAGATTCTCAACTGTCATGTACACATCCCATTTTTCAAAATTGGCAATGATTCACCGCATGAAATCTTTTGAGATATATTTATTGTAACATTACTAGGGTTGCCGAAGAGTTGAGAAGCGGAAGAGTCGAGGAAGCCTAAAAAGGAGGAAACAGTTGCATCGGTAAGATTCTCAACTGTCATGTACACATCCAATTTTTCAAATAAGGCAATGATTCACCGCAGGAAATCTTTTGAGATTCCAAACTGTTTTAAATCTTTCATTTAGATTTTATTATAATTAATTAGTACCTGATAACACAAGGTGGACATTCCGGTCTAGGAGGTCTGTAAAGATAAATGGAAGTAACCGCTCCATAAAAACATGGCAGTCATGACTCTTCATGCCTGAAAACTTTTGGTTGTCCATATCAACACAAGTCGCTAAGTCTGAGGAATAACCATCTGGAAATTTAACTGCATGTTTCACATATTCCAGTAAACTTGTTCTGGCTTCTTCTGTCAATGTGAAGGCTGGGAAAGGAGCTTTACCCTCACTATCAATATGTAAGTGTGGCCGAGAACAAAATTGTTCAATATCCAATCTTGACATGATGTTGTCTTTCGATTTACCCTTCACACTCATAAGAGTATTCATGATTTTGTCAAAAAAATTCTTGACATGATGTTGTCTCACTATCAATATGTAAGTGTGGCCGAGAACAAAATTGTTCAATATCCAATCTTGACAAGATGTTGTCTTCGATTTACCCTTCACACTCATAAGAGTATTCATGATTTTGTCAAAAAAATTCTTCTCTATATGCATCACATCAAGACAATGTCGGAGATTGAGATCCCTCCAGTACGGTAGCTCCCAGAATATGCTTTCCTTGTCCCAGTTATGTTGCTTCCCATAGCCCGACTTCTTCTTCTCATGCCCGTTTCCACCGACGTTCACTGTTTTTGATGGATTTACACCAGCCAACTGCTCGCAATAAACTTGCTCACCGGTCAAAGACTGAGGTGGATACTCTCTCGAAGCGTCTTTTCCCTTCAAGAAGTCTTTTTTATTCCTCCTTAGTGGATGACCATAAGGAAGAAATCTTCGGTGACAATCAAACCTACACGTCTTCCTTCCATTAGGTAGATAAAATGACTTTGTATTTTCCATGCAAACTAGACAAAACAATTTACCATGGGTTGTCCATCCAGATAACATGATATACGCCGGAAAGTCGCTTATCGTCCACATAAGCACTGCTTTTAGATTAAAATTTTGATTCAAGGACACATCGTATGCATCGACGCCATTAGACCACAACTCTTTTAACTCCTCAATAAGAGGTCGGAGGAAGATATCGAGACTAACTCGCAGATAATTTGGCCCAGAATTCAGAATTGTAAGAAATAAATACTCTGTATTCATGCACATACTAGGGGGTAAATTATATGGAGTCAAGATCACAGGCCACAACGAATGATTACGAGACATGCCAAATAGATTGAACCCATCGATACATAATCCAAGATAAACATTACGGGGTTCTTCGGCAAACCGAAGATTTTGATCTTGAAAATATCTCCACTCTGCCGCATCAGAAGGATGACACATTTCTCCCTCCTTTGATTGGTGCTCGGCATGCCATCTCATTGCCGCTGCAGTCTTCTCGCTCTGATACATTCTAATCTGTCAGCAATAGGTAGATACCACATACGACTGTATGGTACTTTGGTTCTACGTCGGTCGTTCTTAGGCTTCAATCTTTGTGCACCACAAAACAAACATTTATCTTCCTTCTCGTCATCTTTCCAGAAGATCATACAATTGTTAATATAAACATCAATTGTATGATATGGGAGGCCTAAATTGCGCATCAATTTTTCTGTCTCGTAATGTGATCCGGTTGACTTGTTTCCTTCTGGTAAATAGTCTGTCAAGATTTCGCAAACCGAATCGACTAACTTTTCACTCATATTATATTCTGCCTTATTTTGCATGACTCGAGCAGCTAAGGATAACTGCGAGTGACCTTCACGACAACCATCGTATAATGGATTCTTTGCACCTTCTAACAAGTCGTAAAATTTCTTTGAATGGTTATGTACCGGTTCTTCTACATTCTGATAACTACCATCCTAATGATAGTTATCAAAACTCATGTTATGACGAAATGCATCATTCACCATATCCACATATCTATCTTCTACTATATTTCCCACATTTTCACTCCCACTTATATGGCGTATCAACATAACTCGATCCTAAATCCATATTGATTTCTTCTCCATGCTTATACCAAACATTATAATCTGGCATAAATCCTCTGCTATAAAGATGATTCCAAATTCTTGTCCCCGTGATAAATTTTTCGTTCTTGCAAACACTACAAGGGCAGAAAAACTTACCGCCATTACTCTGTGATAGAGGCTGGCTATTTGCAAATGTCATGAATCCATCGACCCCCGTTCTGAACTCTTTCGAGAAATTTCCCATCTCTTCATCGAACCTCTTATACATCCACTCCCGAAAATTATTATAATTAAAATTTCTCGACATTATAGAACCGAAAAATAGAATGAGGAGAAGATATATGTTTGATTTTGTGTTGAAGATCGAATGAGGAGGAGAAATGGGATGAATTGAGCTTATATAGACATTTTTACTACACGGCGTCTGAAAGGCGACTACATCTTGTAGTCGCATAAAATCGTTACACCAACCCCAAAAAGAATAACACGTGTTTTTCACCGGTCTTTACGACTAATTACCGACTGCTATGCGATCCTCCAAAATAGTCGTATATTGATCGCCAAATGGCGACTATTATGCGACTCCTGTTACCCGTCGACAAATTAGTCGTAACTTTATTGTAAATCAGCGACCCGCCGAAAAAGTCGCATATTAGTCGCTAAATTAGCGACTATTAGGCGACTATTAGTTCCCGTCTGAAATGTAGTCGCATATTAGTCGTCAAATAGCGACTACTATAGCGACTATATTGTTTGGTCGTAAAATAGCGACTCAATTATGACCAAATCGTATTAGTCGCCAAATAGTCGCCAAATAGTGGCTAATTAGTCGCAACGTTTAGCGACTAATTGTTTAGTCGCCAGTTGTAGTCGTTAAAACGCTGTTTTCTTGTAGTGATCTGTGAGACAACCTTCGTAGAATATGTGATAAAAGTGTCTTAATCCAACTTGGTGTGGTATGCCCTTATCCTTATATGCACATTGCACATATATATTTAAACATTTTCACATTGAATTAATCCAATGCTTTATTTTATGGAAGGTGAAAAATAATATCTAATCCAGAACGTTTGTTTTGTTACTATATATGAGTGAATAATGATTGAGACTTACCTTCAATGCCGGCAAGAAACTCATTTGCAGAAATATTGGTCTTCTTCGATTCTTTTCCGGTTAGTTTCTCCCATATCTGAACTAGTTCTATTTGTGTGAGAATGTTATCGGCAGGTCTAACATACACAGTTTTATTCATTGTTTGGGGATCGTTAAGTGTCTTTGCGGTATATTTTGCGACATCATCTTCATATGTGAATACCACTGTAATAAATGAACGGGAAAAATGGTTAGAACATATTTTGTTAAAAAAAAATGAAAAGTAAAGGGTTCAAATCATTAAAAAAGAAATGTGAAAAGTCTTCCATAAATGTTATACCTTTAACATTTTCATCACCATAAATATCGCTTTTTTCTTTGGAGGAATCAAAGTTCCCATTTGAGATAAATTTTCTCCAAAGTATGCGGCAAAACAAGCCCCGACGAGGTATGTGTGGGGGATTCCGGCAGCCTCAATTGCATTTCGTACTTCCATTTTTTGATCAAACGTTTCTCTCCCCGATCGTATTACATTTATAGGCACATTGTGCATTTTTTTGTTACAAAC
Organism: Eutrema yunnanense; assembly: GCA_002933935.1. Lineage (NCBI taxonomy): Eukaryota > Viridiplantae > Streptophyta > Magnoliopsida > Brassicales > Brassicaceae > Eutrema > Eutrema yunnanense. The sequence continues at coordinate 196,893 of PKML01057272.1, read as the reverse complement.
AGACACTTTCTGCTATTGGGGCACTTCTACTACTGTTTTGGGGTGTGAAAAATCAATTATGCCCCTCAGTTAAAAAAACTGTAGCTTGTTGATTGTGTTTGACGAGAAGATTGTAACTTGCTGGGGATGATAGTTCCGGTGACTGTGTTAGCATAATACCGAGGATTGAGTTTCTCGGCGACAAGAGCAGTGTTTTTTTTAATGGCAAATTGTGATTAGGTGATCGATTACACAATCATATGGGGGGGGGGGGGGGTGATTGATTTTTCGGTGGTGATTCTTTGAAGTTTAGGCACTTCCAGTTTTGGGTCGATGTATCTTAAGTTGATTTTGCAAATGGAAATTCTGTGCTGTAGTGTTTTTCGGCGACGGCGCTGTCGTTTTTGATTGTTTATGGATGAGTTGTTGATTTTGGGTCAGGATTTTTGATCAATAAATTTTGGATCGGCATTTATTTTTATTTGGGTGTCCAACATTAATGAATGATGAATGAAATCAATTAACGATAAAATAGAAGTTTTCATTAGTTGGGATTTAATTGTCCGGCGACTACAATTCTCCGGCGGCCATTGGGGTCGCAATGCATGTTGCTGATTCGTAGAGATGTCTCGATTAGGCATGCACCTCAAAACAAAAACCAAGAACGTAAGTAACTGAAATATACGTCGGGTATCGACCGATACTCAAGGGTATCGATCGATACTCGGGCGATTTAGACGAATTTCTTAGCTAAAATCTAATGACGAATTGAGTCCCCGGCAACGGCGCCAAATTTGATATGCTCAAATTAATACCCTAAGATACTAAAGCAGTTGTCGTAGTATAGCTAGGGGTCGAACCACAAAGACTCAAGATATCACACAGTAGATTATATAGATCCAAAATACGCTAAATCAGAAGATGTAAACGAAAACAGGTATGCAATTAAAAGTGTTGTAAATCAATGGAGGAAAATATAGGCCCCAGGGTTTTTCTCAGGAAATAAATGAATGCAGCTAAATTAACTAACATGATTCAGATTACGCATGGTTCTTGAACTCAAATCACTAAAATATAGCTAACCAACTCTCGTTGCGAAAACTATCTAAATCTAAATCTTAGGAATTCCAAATCTTTTTGCGAATCCTAAAGTCTAAATCAGCTTTAAAGTTCAGGTTGGATATGTTCACAAATCAATTAAACCAAATCTCTTTGCGAATAATCAATTTGCTCACCCTAAGTTCTATCAGGTAATTAATCGCACTCTCGTGCCTAATCAATTATCCTAAGATCTAAGTTCCAGATTCGTTAACCTAGAATTAGCTTTGAGAACAACCTATGGTGAAGAACTAATTCAGATGGTGAATCCTAAACAGATAATCAACCTAGCATTCAAAGAAGTCCTTTATGAGAAAACCCTAAACCTAAAGTGGATTTACTCAAACATGGAGAATGAAACAATCCACATGTTTGAATAAATCATCAATAGAATAATCAGAAAGGTTTAGAGATCTGATCTCGGACGAAGGCAGATTCAGACTTGTCCCTCTAAAACCAATAATAAAATCAAAGTATAGAATAAAGTATACAATAAAGCATCCAATAAAGCACAGCCTAAACAGGTGGCTGTAAAATCCTATATATAACCTAAGACACGAATTGGGGTCTTCTTGTAATTATTAAAGACTTCTGGGCACTTTTGCAATTCTTTAAGTCTTGGAAAACTCGCGGGTCGTGTCTTGCTGCGATGAGTATCGATCGATACCAGGGGGTATCGATCGATGCTTGTCGTGAAATCAGGTACTCAGCAACACGACTTCAGCTTCTGCTCCAAACTGTTCCAGAAAGCTCCAATAATTCCAATAATGCTCCAAACGTGCTAAGACCTGTAAAAGACTCTAAAAGACTCCAAAATACTATAAAGACTCAATAAAAAGGACTTATATCATGGCTTAAATAGGGTAAACACCATGATATATCAACTCCCCCAGACTTAGCCTTTGCTTTCCCTCAAGCAAATAGAAGACTAAACCAGAGAAAGAGGTTTGAAAACGCGGAGACTCACTTGTTCATGAACCATCGAAATGACCTTTTTCCCAAGTATCCAAATGTCACCAAATCAACTTTTGATCTAACCACCATGTACTTCTCCGTAGACATTCGCAGCTTTCCCAGACTCCACACATTATCCCACAGCATTGTTCAAATAAAACCCTCATCACCAGTTTCATCACTGCAGCCAATGTTTAAGAACCTTCTAGATTCTTTACCAGACAATATCATGACAAGGAACTGTTAGAGGGGGGATTAGCACCCCCTGGTTTAACTCGGTTCGAACCGAGACCGGTTCGATCAAGGCCGGTTTACGACGGTTCGGATCGAGTAGTTGGGCCGAGCTCGTAATCTCGCTAAAGCCCATCTCGGCTACCGATCTAGGCCCAGCACGAGCCCAGTTTGTTACAACAGATGAAAACCGGAATATTTCCCTTTTCCCGCCGATCTCGGAAAAGGAAATATTCTCTTCGATTAAATCTTCAAGATATCAGGAACTTATCCTTATCTCGGAGAGAAAACCGGAAGATTTCCTTCTCCTAATCGAACAAGGAAAAAGGAAATCTTCTCCTTGAAGAACCGCCTCAAGACATTATAAATAGGGGAGAAGGTTCACTCAAGAAGGGATATCGACAAGTTCCGCAGAGACGAGAGAGAACACGAGAGAGCTCCTTTACCGATCTCAAGTTCTTTTGTCTTTGCCATCTTACTAAAAATCTGTTGTAACGCCGATTCTTAATCAATAAACGAGATTCCGATTAAAGTACTGTTTTACCCATTTTGTGTGATTTACGGATCAACAATTGGCGCCGACTGTGGGGACTTAGAACAGTACTTCTGGGTATCGTTTGATTAAGTTCGGCAATGGCTCTTCCAGTCAAAAATTCCGTAGTCAACCTCAACAGCTCGGACAACGATGACCGAAACCCTCGCACTGACGAACCCAATCCAACCGATACCGAGCTACCGATAACCGGAGGGGGATTTCCTCCGACTTTACTTACTGGAGGTGATACTCAGATCAATCCTCCAAGGCCCCTTCCACCACCTCCAACTACCCCGGTTTTCACGGATCCAACCACCTTTATGGACGCCATGGCAGCACAGTTCGCGGAAATCAACAAAAAGAATGAAGAGCGGATCGCATCGCTAATCGCATCCCACTTTGAGCACCGTAACCAGATCGGTACCCCCGATCCGAACTTGATCACTCCCGCCAACGAAAACGCACTACGCCGGAGGCTTTTGCCCGAACTGACCGACGCTCAACTCCCGGGTACGACCGACCTACCAACTAGGAGATCCGCGGCCGATTCAAAAATCCACATCTCGGATCAAGTCGCCATGAACCTAGAATTCGCGAAGGTCCAGGCCCAATTACAAGACATGCGATCCAAGGTCCACCAGGCGACAAGTTCGGCGCCGGAAATCGACCGAGTGATTCAGGAGTCACAGAGGACCCCATTCACGGACCAAGTCATTAACACTCCAGTCCGACGATTGGAGAGAGTCAAAATCACGCCATACGATGGGTTCACCGACCCCAAACATTTCCTGACCTCCTTCGTCATCACAATGAACCGCTTTCGCTTCGGATCGGAAGACGAAAAAGATGCAGCTATGTGCCAGTTGTTCGTCGAAAACCTATCTGGAACCGCGCTCGATTGGTTTTCGACGCTCGAGCCGAACTCAGTCAACAGCTACAAGGAGCTCACCACGAAGTTCCTCAAACGCTTCACCATGTTCATCAAGCAGAAAACAAAAAACGCCGAACTCTGGGCTCTCGAATAGAAGCAGGACGAGCCTCTACGCAAGTTCATGGAACGTTTTAAAGCAGTCGTATCCCACTGTACGATCGACGACGAAGCTGCGATCGAGGCTCTTTACAAAGCAACCTGGTACGAATCAGACTTTCACAGGGAGATCAAGCGCAACAATCCAAAGACGTTGGAAGACATTCTGCACAGGGCGCACATCTTTATCATGGAAGAAGAGGAAAGATCCGAGAAAGATAGGCGGTATGCGCTAACGAAACAGCCCGCTGCTAAGGATAAACAGTACGTTCCTCCAAAGCAACCCGTCAATACGGTCCAAACTCAGCAGTCCTGGTCAAACACTTGGGTTCGATCGGACGAACCGAAGGAATCCGATACCGAATCTGCACCGTACTGTAATTTCCACAACCGATATGGAAATCATTCGACCGAAGAGTGCCGACACTTACAAGAATTCTTGATGATGAAGTACAAAAAGGGGGAAGTTCCAATCGAATGGGCTTTCCGACCTTCGAATAGACCTCGCCGTAACGATGGCGGGAGAAGATGTAATTTCAAACCGAACAAGGCCACCGAGCAGCCTAAGGAAAAAACCAACGAAGAACAACCGAAACGAGATCGAGAGGAAAACGTGGAGACCCAACAGCCTCCGCAAGTTCGGAAGCGTGTCAACATGATCATGGGCGCGTTGGAAACATGCAACTATTCCGTCCGAGCTCTAAAGACATATAGTAAGGAAGCAATGGCTGCAAAACATACACACCAGACTACACCTTGCGGGTTGCCGATCACCTTCTCTGAGGCCGACACGGAAGGACTCCATATGCCGCATAACGACCCTTTGGTCGTCGAAACACTCATCGGTGACGTTGTAGTCGGGCGAATCTTAATCGACACTGGAAGCTCGGTAAATGTGATATTCAAGGATACATTGAAGAACATGGATTTTCCCGACAATCAAATCAGACCGAACATCGAACCACTCACCGGATTTTCAAGCGAGCAAACCATGACCACCAGAACGGTCAAAATCCCTATGTATACCGGAGGGATATGTCGGATGGTCAAGTTCCTGGTGTTGAACAAACCCGCAATCCACAACGTGATACTCGGCACACCGTGGATATTCTCAATGAAAGCAGTCGTATCAACGTACCACCAGTGCGTCAAGTTCCCAACACCATCCGGAATCTTCACCCTTAGAGGCGACCAGGTGATGTCCCGAACATGCTTCATCAACGAATGCAAACTAAGGACCACTCCCCGCACATGCGTGATCAACAAGAAGAAAATTCCAAACGATCCCGATCTACCGCGACGCGAGACCATCGTCCAAGTCAATATCGACGATTTCAATCCGGAGAGATGCGTAGGAATCGGAGCCGAGCTCGACGAAGACATCAAAATGGACTTAATCCGACTCCTCAAAAGAAACATTTCGACCTTCACCTGGTCAATTACGGATATGCCCGGAATCAATCCAAAGATAACGAGCCACGAACTCAATATTGATTCCACCTTCAAACCGATCAAGCAAAAACGACGCAAGCTCGGACCCGAGAAGGCTCGAGCGGTTAACGACGAAGTCGAGAGACTACTTAGTGCCGGATCGATCACTGAAGTTCGGTACCCAGACTGGTTAGCGAACCCAGTCGTGGTCAAAAAGAAAAACGGAAAATGGAGAATCTGCATCGACTTTACCGACCTGAACAAAGCCTGCCCAAAGGATAGCTTCCCACTCCCACACATCGACAGACTCGTCGAAGCCACCGCTGGTAACGAACTCCTCTCGTTCATGGACGCCTTCTCAGGCTATAATCAGATACTCATGCATCCAGACGATCGCGAGAAGACCTCCTTCATTACCGACCGTGGTATCTACTGTTACAAGGTCATGCCTTTCGGCCTAAAAAACGCCGGTGCAACTTACCAACGGCTCGTTAATCGGATGTTCGCCAGCCAGCTCGGCAAAACAATGGAAGTCTACATCGACGACATGCTCATAGTGTCACTGATCGCCAAAGATCACGCCGGGCATCTCAACACTTGCTTCGACATCCTGAACGAGTACGGCATGAAACTCAATCCGACCAAATGCACGTTCGGCGTGACCTCGGGAGAATTCCTCGGGTATATCGTGACTCAAAGAGGGATCGAAGCCAATCCTAAACAGATCTCGGCAATCCTCGACTTACCGTCACCGACAACAAAACGAGAAGTACAAAGGCTCACAGGACGTATCGCTGCACTCAATCGGTTCATCTCCCGATCTACCGACAAATGCCTCCCCTTCTACCAACTGTTACGCGGTAATAAAGGCCTCGAGTGGGATGATAAGTGCGAGGACGCATTCAAACAGCTGAAGGAATACCTGTCAACCCCACCGGTTCTAGAAAACCTGAAGATGGCGAGACCCTCTATCTCTACATCGCAATATCGACCTCAGCAGTCAGCGGGGTGCTTGTCCGGGAAGACCGAGGCGAGCAGAAACCGATCTTCTATATCAGCAAGTCACTCGACAGTGCTGAAGGGCGGTATCCGACTCTCGAAAAATTAGCTCTCGCCGTTGTTATCTCAGCTCGGAAGCTACGCCCCTACTTCCAATCACACTCAGTCACCGTCTTAACCAACCAGCCCCTCCGGACGATCCTACATAGTCCAAGCCAATCCGGCCGACTGGCTAAATGGGCTATCGAGCTTAGCGAATATGACATCGATTACAAAAGCCGAACGAGCATCAAATCGCAAGTCCTTGCCGATTTCCTCATCGAATTATCTCCGGAGTACGTCAACACCGATGTCGCGACCGCCGAGCAATGGATCCTTCACGTGGACGGATCTGCATCTAACCGTGGTTCTGGAATAGGCATTCGCCTCAAATCTCCAACGGGAGAAATCCTAGAGCAATCATTCCGCCTGGCATTCAACGCATCAAACAATGAGGCAGAATACGAAGCGCTAATTGCCGGACTACGTTTAGCCAAAGCCATCGGCGTAACACGCATACATGCCTACTGCGACTCGCAGCTCGTCGCAAGCCAATTTAGCGTGGATTATGACGCCAAGAACGATCGAATGGACGCATACCTCAAGCTCGTCAAACAACTCACTACAGAATTCGACTCATTCGAACTAACCAAGATACCGCGAGGAGAAAATGCTCCAGCCGACGCACTCGCTGCCTTAGCTTCTAGCTCGGACCCTCATCTCAGACGAACGATTCCCGTCGAAAGTATATCAGAGCCGAGTATAGGAAGCACGTAGCAATGTATTATCACAACTCGCAGACGGGATTACGAGGAAAATCCCGCAACCGAGCCCGTTATACGTCAGCAAAGAAAGACCCCGACTATCGAGCCTGATCAAGACACCGAGCTTGAACAGGCCACTGACATCGAAAACAACGATAACCCGCCGCGAACCAATGAGTCCACCCAATCGGACAACGAAGCGGAAGAACAAACAGACGGCCTTCACGAGCCAATAAATCTCAAACAGTCCGACGAGCAGATGCCCACCGATTGGACGTTAGAGATAAAAATGTACATCATCGATGGAAAGATCCCGGCGGACAGATGGGCCGCCCGACGACTTAAAATGCGGGCTGCTCGTTACATACTTATCAAAGACGGACTATTCCGTTGGAGTGCGGTAGGAATCCTTCTCAAATGCGTCTCGGGCGATGAGATCCAGGAAGTCATAAAAAAAATACACGAAGGCGACGGCGGTAATCACTCAGGTGGCCGATCTCTAGCCCTAAAAATCAAGCGAGCAAGCTATTATTGGCCAAGCATGCAAGCAGACTGCGAGAAGTTCGTCGCAAAGTGTGACAAATGCCAACGACATGGCCCAATGATACACCTACCTACCGAGCTGCTAACAACTTCAACAGCCCCGTACCCATTCATGCGTTGTGGGATGGACATCATTGGCCCTTTCAGACGATCCACCACGCAGAAAAAATTCATCCTCGTCATGACGGATTACTTCACCAAGTGGGTAGAAGCCGAGGCATATCCCGTCATCCTCGCTTCAGACGTTCAGAAGTTCGTCTGGAAATTCATTATTTGCCGACACGGAGTTCCGTACGGGATTATCACCGATAACGGTCCCCAGTTCATATCAACGCTATTCAACGACTTCTGTGCCAAGTGAAAAATTCGGCTAAGTTTCTCTACACCGAGATACCCACCGAGCAACGGCCAGGCCGAAGCAACCAACAAAACAATCATCTCCGGCCTCAAGAAACGGTTGGATACACATAAAGGGACATGGTCGGATAAACTCGACGGAGTCTTATGGTCATATCGCACGACCCCGAGATCCTCAACGGGACAATCCCCTTTCTACATGGCTTATGGTGTGGAAGCTCTATGCCCGGCCGAACTTACCATTCCAACTATTCGTCGAACGATGCTCGTACAAAACCACGAACTTAACAACGAAATCATGCTCGACAACCTCGACAATCTCGAAGAGCAACGCGATCAAGCCTTACTTCGGATTCAGAACTATCAGAACTTAGCAGCACGGTACTACAACAAAAAGGTCCGCGGACGTCATTTCACCGATGGCGACCTTGTTCTGAGAAAAGTTTTCGAAGGCACCGAAGAAAAGAATGCCGGCAAGCTCGGCACAAACTGGGAAGGACCTTATCAGGTCATGTGGGTAGTCAAACCGGGCGTCTACGAGCTCATGAAGCTAGACGGAACCCCCATTCCCAGTTCGTGGAATTCAATGAACCTCAAACGCTACTACATCTAGGCCAGCTTTCTATAGCAAAAAAAAAAAAAAAAAAAAAAAAAAAAAAAAAAGATCACCGAGCTACTACCCATGTGCTCGATTCCAATATGTAATATGAACTACGAATGGCTTGATCGTTCTTTCGAAGGTACGTAGGCAGCCCTCACAAGGCGCAGCTATAACATTAATGAAATTTTATTACGCAAATGCATTCTTCAAGCCAAACTTTACGTTTGCCGAACTCCAACAGTTCGTATTCTTCAAGCCAAACTTTACGTTTTCCGAACTCCAACAGTTCGTATTTTTCAAGTCAAAACTTTACATTTGCCGAACTCCAACAGTTCGAATTTTTAAAGCCAAACTTCACGTTTGCCGAACTCCAATCGTTCGTATTTTTAAAGCCAAACTTCATGTTTGCCGAACTCCAACAGTTCAAATGTTTAAGTCAAAACTTCATGTTTGCCGAACTCCAACAGTTCGAATGTTTAAGTCAAAATTTTACGTTTGCCGAACTCCAACAGTTCGAATTTTTAACCTCATGTTTGCCGAACTACAACAGTTCGTACCTTTGACCACAACGGTCTCCATATCAATGTCCTGGCCAGACGATCGAATAAGCCGAGCCTAGCTCGCACGCATCCTCATGGTGCAATGGATAAAACACTTTCCACATTCAAAGCCGAGACCAGTCTCGCACCAACTTCTCAGATTATCCAAGCCAAATAAGCCAAGTCCGTCTCGCACACTCGGATTCAATCCGAGAAACCTAGAGCATATTAAGATGACCTGTTCACGTACTCTTAAAGTTAAACTCTAGGGTCAAGCCGAACGTCTCTCCTCGCAAATTTAAAGCCGACTTCTCAACAGTCGCAAAATTAATAAGCCGATTTCTCAACAATCGCAAAACCATTAAGCCGATTTCTCAACAATCGCAAAACCAATAAGCCGATCTACAATATGGATTGCCGACCTCGAACAGGTTCAGTCGAACTTGTCCTCTTCACCCGGCTAAGACCGTACTGTTTACGGCACCACTATGTACGACAAGTTCGAGAAGTTCGTATAAAGTACGACTTCAAAATGTATCACAACGCAATTCAGAAGACAACGAAGTATAAAAAGTCAGCAAAATCCATTTCAAAAGCCCCTCGGGCAAAACGGATATCGGACTTTAAAAACCCTCCGGTCCAAGAGGTCGAGTTATAAGCCCATTCGGGCAGGAAATTAAACATATTACAAAAAAAACCCTAGACATTTTGCCTCCGCATCGCATCGGCACGATCCGCCGACATCGAGGTCTGGTTGGATCCAAACTCGTCAAGACCCGGCGGAACCTCATTACCCATCGAGGTCGAAACCTCCGGATGTATCGGGTCGGTGAAAGGCGAGACGATCAGATCCGCATCGGCCAGCTCGCAGAGATCGATCGCCGCATACTCTGCCGATCTCTCCGCCTTGAGCTTCTCCAGCTTCTCAATACGAGATGGCGGGACGGTGATACCGTGCTTTGTCCTTAGGCTCTCACAAAAACTGAGAATCCTGTGGATTTGGTTAACAGCAAGGAACGGCTTCTTCGCCCGATCGACCGCCGCCAAATGATCCTTGACCTTTTGGAGTCGGACTTGGCACTTTTCAGTAACCACCTTCCTCTTCGAGATCTGCTGGGTACGACCGGCCCTCAATCGCGAAGTTTCTGCGAATAGCTTCACCGATAACGCATCTTTTTCCAACTCCAGCTCAGCGTTGGATCTTTTCAGTGCGGCAATTTCACGGGTCAGCTCGGCCACCGCACGATCGCCCGCTTCCACTCTGTCCTCAGACAAGTGGAGTCCCCTGCGAAGCTCCACAACTTGGACCCTCGCTTCTAGAGCCTGGCGACGGGATGCCCCGAGCTCACGGTCATAAGACCCGACGATCTCATTCGTCTGGGCAACCATCTGTCAAAATAACGAACTTCAGAAGCAAGAATTCAGAAAAAACAACGAACTCGAAAGAACGGATTTTTACCTCAGCAGTCGTCTGCGCCAGTTTCTTATAAGCCTCAGACTTGTGAAGGCAATCGATCGGCGGGAGGAAGTCCGGCCCGAAGCTCAAACGCCGATACGATTAGACGTAGTCCCAGGCGTCCTCCGCATGATCCGACGCATGCTGCCTTTTACGAACAGGAGAGTCGTCAGACAGGACGACCGTGTCCTCCTCGACCCGTTGGGGCTCGGTATCTTCACCGCCCACTTCAGAACGCTCGGTACCGACCCCAGCGGTCGGCCCGGCTGACTGCCCGGTCCTCTTCTTGGTCTTCCTCTTCCTTTTCTTCTCAGCCGGGTGAGGAGCACGCTCTTCAGCGGGGACTGGTTCTCTAGCAGGGACATCGCCCCCGACAACCTCCTCATCGATAGCCGTCTGCTCAGCCTCAGTCGAAGGAGGAATTTCAGGGTCTGTCCGTTCAGCTACGGCAGGAATATCCACACCCACTTCATCACATTCAAGTTCGGCAGAAAGATCAGGAATATCACCGAACTTCATCTTTCGTCTACGAAATGGGTTTGCTGTAGTAAAAAAAATAATAATAATATAGATAAGAAAAAAAGGAAAAACACCGGACTGCGAAGGAAGAATCACTAATGTACCTTTAAGGGCTCTCTTGGCCTTTAGATCGAGTTTCTCTTGGTAGGCTTCAGGCCACCGAACTTTACCAGCCTCGCTTAACTGCTTCACGTGGACAAAGGTGAATCCCGGCGTGGTGATAAGGAAGCCAGGTATGTGACGATCTGAAAAGGAGAAGAAGAAATATAACTTAGGCAAAATAAAGCACTAAAAGAAGACGGGAACGAATGTCTACCAATAGGCGTCCTCCATTGGGTTCGGTAACTCCCGCCTGGATGCTCGACAGAAGAGTCGTCAATCTTCACATAAAAGTACCGAGCATTCCAGTTATTAACTTTGCTCGGCTTGTTCCCAGTAACGAGGTCACATTCCGGCTTCGCATTAGCCGATAAATACCAGGGTTTCGCCTTCGACAAATTAACCCGGAACAGTCTCTCAAAAATCTTCGCCGTGATGGGAATAACGCACTCCTCCCCAAGAGAGAGAAGACCCATAAGATTTATTACCGTGGCCGGCATCAACTGAGAGATCGCAATATGCCGCCTCTTGCAATATTTATAGAAGAGCTCCGGGATGGGAAACTTAAGACCGCAACTCCTGAAATACTCCTCGTAAACACAAATGTAACCGTCAGGAGCATCCCACGGACGGTCGGCCTCCTTCGGGATCTTGAAAAGGATACCATCCGGAGCATTACATCTTTCCAAAGTAACTTGGACCGTCTCGGTCTTGGAAAGAGACGGCCCAATGTTCGCGGGTTTTTCGATCACCCGTCCGGTAGCCGACCAGGGAACATCGTTCTGACGAGCTTCTGGCAATACAACGTGATCGCCTGGACAGGCAGCATCATCACCCTCCGCAAGCCGGACTGCAAATTCCCGATCTGCCCGAATATGTTCGTCTGATTCGACAACTCCTTCAAATTCATCCTCATCAATAAGCTGAGGAACTTCGATCGTGACCCTTGGATTACTCGACCCGGCGGCAGTAACCTTGGAGCTGCTCGCTTCACCACAACGCGAGTTACGTCTGAATAAATCTTGCATATCCGAGCTCGAAACAGAATCATCCATGAAACGTCTAAGATCTGGGAAGTCTTGATTCGGAGATCGGTCATCAACAGAAATAGAGTCACCTCCAGAAGTCATCTCGATCGAAAGAAAGAATTAATGAAGAACAACTTGTAAACTAACGAAGAACAGTTGAAGATCGGCCGGAAAGTTTGAAGATCTTCAAACAGGTCGGGGAAATCACGGCGGAGAAACGATCGGAGAACGGAAAGAAAAATAAATTCTAGAGAGAAGGGAGAGCGTTTAGAGAGAGAAAGTACCTTTTTCCTTTTCAGAAGCAAAACAGAAGTGAGAAACGGAAGGAGGTCCGAGCGATATTTATAAAGAAAAAGGTAATGATGACAGTTCCTCGAAATACGCGACCGAAGAAGACGAATCGACGCGCGACTCTTCGAGTTCCGCGACTAAGAGAAAACGAAACGACACCCTCTTTTCGAGAAAAATCTACCGAACTCGAACGTTCAAGATCGAAACAGCCTACCGAACTCAAAAGTT
>PKML01057272.1:138632-179483 GCA_002933935.1 Eutrema yunnanense | reverse complement strand
TTTATGAGAAAACCCTAAACCTAAAGTGGATTTACTCAGACATGGAGAATGAAACAATCAACATGTTTGAATAAATCATCAATAGAATAATCATAAAGGTTTAGAGATCTGATCTCGGACGAAGGGAGATTCAGACTTGTCCCTCTAAAACCAATAATAAAATCAAAGTATAGAATAAAGTATACAATAAAGCATCCAATAAAGCACAGCCTAAACAGGTGGCTGTAGAATCCTATATATAACATAAGACACGAATTGGGGTCTTCTTGTAATTATTAAAGACTTCTGGGCACTTTTGCAATTCTTCAAGTCTTGGAAAACTCGCGGGTCGTGTCTTGTTGCGATGAGTATCGATCGATACCAGGGGGTATCGATCGATGCTTGTCGTGAAATCAGGTACTCAGCAACACGACTTCAGCTTATGCTCCAAACTGTTCCAGAAAGCTCCAATAATTCCAATAATGCTCCAAACGTGCTAAAACCTGTAAAAGACTCTAAAAGACTCCAAAATACTATAAAGACTCTATAAAAAAGACTTATATCATGGCTTAAATAGGGTAAAAACCATGATATATCAACTACTTAGAGACCCTACTACATACTCTTCCGAAAAAGGTAGGGCCCATTTTCGAATAAATGTGGGAGGGATTGCATGTTTACAGATGCATTGTATAAGTTGGGGATAGGTTGGAATGGACGATGTAATGTGGATTTGCAAAAGTGGATGATGCGAAATGGATATTAACATATACTCTTCCGGGGAAAGGTAGGGCCCAATTTAAGAAATATCATCTTATCCATATGTGTTGCAGTAAATACTGCATATCTAAATGGTTTAGATGTAAACAGCTGTCCGTGGTAGATATTGCAAAAGAGATTTAAAATCGGTATTAGGGTAAGAGTGGGTAAATCTAGGTGAATGTTCACGTTTGTTGGGTGGTAGAGAATACGAGGACTAGTTGAAGAAGTATGTTCTTCCGACAACGTGGATATGCGTAATGTAGACATATAAAGTGTATTGAATCGTTGTTTTTTGTAGATGGCTATGGATGAAGAATGTTTGGTCATTGCCGGCGAGTGAATGTGTTCGGCTGCTGGAAAGTGGGACTTTCTTATAGATAAGCAGCTGCTGTCTAGAGTGGTGTCGTTTCGACCTGGGATTCCTTTGGCTGAGATGACTATGAATGTTTTGGCTGAGTTTTTCGTGGATGGAGGTGTGAGGATGAAAGCGTATTTGAGCTATTGGCTGCCAAATAGCATGGAGTTAGAAACCGGTATAACTACGCCTTGGTTATGGTGACAAGTGAATCCGCCATATCTTACTATGTAAAGCATTTTCGGGTCAACCTATTTGTGAATCTATTTGTCGCATTTGAAAGTGAAGCCAAAAGTACAGTTCCATCGGAGGGTTTTGGGGTGGGTTGCACAACACCAGTCACAGCGAGGAAGCACCATTGTGTTCTCGATGAAGGGTGTGCATCAGGAAGAGGCGTTGGGGCTTTCTCTAGCGCGTGGTCGAGAACGAAGATACATGTAGTGTCTGACGACGAGCTTTTTAACCATGCAGAGGAATTTGAAGAGGAGATTCTGAGAAGCTGTAGGGGAAAAGGTAGACAGAGCCCCTCAACGGATGGGACTGTTGAGTCAGATTCTGATGATGGGGAGGCATGTGTTACAGAGGAGGTAGACGTAAATCTCCGAGAGTATGATAAAGAATTTTGGGGACCTTTGTTAGATGAGCAATATGTAGGTTCTAATGCAGCGGAGATAATGTGTGATGCCGTTGATCCATCTACTCTGCCTAAAGTTATTTTGTGCTCTACAAATGATGCATTTGATCACACGGTGTTGGTTGGCAGGAATTTTCCCAATAAGGGGGGCACATAAATGGACTAGTTCTCATGGATATGAGACAGTATATAGTGGGAATGGAAACACTAGAAGGAATATTGGTTCGGTGGACGATGAAGATTTTGACATACCCCCAATGTTTGATGACACTCAATATGAAAGTGCTGATATTCCTGATTTGGATAATGTTGATGAATGTGATGAATGTGTTTGGGTGGGAAAGGTGTATGCATCTAAGGAGGATTGCAAAATAGTGGTAGCTATATATGCTATAAAAGCTATGTTTCATTTTAGGCACTCGTACAAAGAGACATTATTTCATTCTGAGTTGTACTGATTCGCGGTGTAATTAAAGGAGTAAGGTTGGAGAGCTTCTAGATAGTGGATATTATGAAATATCATCTGCTCAACTTGAGCACACATGTGACATAGAGACACAAAAGGATTTCAAAGCGAAGGCATCTTCTCGAGTGATTGCAGCTGTATACAAAGCTAAATATGGAGATCCAGTGAAGGGGCCTAAGACATGTCAATTACAAAAACTACTCCTATAAGATTTACGTACAAACGCTTCTTATATGAAGTGTTATAGGGCAAAGGGAACTGATATTCATGATTTGAGAGGGTCAGAAGATGAGTCTTACAGCAAGTTACCTAAGTACCTACACATGCTGAAACTTGCAAATCAAGGAATGGTGGCTGATTTGGAAACACAGACTGATGAGGCAGGATTGGTTCGGTTCAAGTATGTGTTCTTGTCGTTTGGTGCATCTATAGTTGGATTCCGTAGGTTAAGACATGTAATTGTGTTGGGCGGAACACACTTAGGAGGGGAATATAAGGGGGTTTTGTTGATTGCGAGTGGGCAGGACGGTAACTTACAGATGTATCCATTAGCTTATGCTGTGGTGGATGCCGAGAATGATGAATCATTGACGTGGTTTTTACAGAAACTGGAGTGTTTGTTGGCGGACAGTACGAACCTGGCCATCATCTCGGAGAGGTATTTGTCCATTAAGTCTGCCATAAAATTAGTGTATCCTCGTGCGCACCATGGAGCATGTATCGTACATTTGCAATGCAATGTGACGTCTAGGTTTAAGAATAACGGGCTGGCCAAACTGGTTGGCATGGCTACATTTGCTTTCAGGGTAGGCGGTTTCCGAGCATTGTATAACCATGTTAAAGGGATGAATGCTGATTGTGCAAGATACCTAGAGAAGATTGGGATTGCCCACTAGAGTAGAGCACATTTTAAAGGGGATCGTTATAACATGATGACTAGTAACGTGGCTGAACATCTGAATAAAGCTTTGAGGGAGGGCTTGAGTTCTCCCATAGTGGAGCTACTGCAGTTTATTCAAGCGATGATGAGTAGATGGTTCGATGCTCGGCGGAAGAAATCCCAAAAACATAGAGGTATCATGACACCTGAAGTTGACAAGGAGATGACTAAGAATCTTAAGTTGACAAAAGGAAGCAAAATAAATAGTATCTATAGCTGGAGTTTACATATTGGTGGATTGTTTTTGGAAAATAACACTGTCCTCCTAAAAGATCACAAATGTACATGTATGATGTATGAAAGATTGAAGATCCCATATGGCCAGGCCCTTATGGCTGCAAATGCTGTGGGCCTTCCGTATGGATCTTTGGTGGGTGAGTGCTACAAAACAAAGACTTGGTGTGAGACATACAAAGTTGTTATTTGCCCTGAAGGTGACCCAAAGGATGCTGACATTCCCCCTAAAGTAAGTAATTTAGTGTTGCTCCCTCCTAGAACTAGAAGGCCTAGCGGACGACCTATGGAACGACGATACACATCGAAGGGAGAAATTCGCGTAAGCATGATTGTGGATTTTTTCGGTTTGTTCTTACATGTGGATGGAGATTAATTTTGCCGTTTACTATGCAAGCGGTTACGGTGAAAAAGCAATCCCAAACAAGTGTGGGCGTTGTGGTTTGGAAAGCCATAATAGGACTAGATGTTCCAGCCCAATTTGATAATTGTTGGCAGCATATAATATTGTTGGAAGTAGAGTGATATTTTGGTTTGTTGTTTTTTTAGAGAACCAAATTGCCTACTATGAGTAGAGACTCCCTGATTGATAGTTTGTAAAACTTAAGAAATATGTTGGTTTGTTGTATTTTGAGAGAACCAAAAGTGTCTAATCGACTTTGGTTTGGTACATGTGGTTAGTATTTCGTGGATATCAACTCTATTTATGGATTAAAACATGATTTGTCCATCTGGTCAATGTTCCGTGGATAGAAAATGTTTTTATGGAATTGTGGGTGTCACTTTTGGACATGTAGTAGTGGATGTCATATCTGGTAAAAGATGGGGTGTGTGTGTCGATTTATTAGTTATGGCCAGTTTAGGTATCTCTTTGGGGATTGTGCATAATATTTCCTTAAAAATGAGTATAGGAGGTTTGACAATACATGTGTCCACTAATCCGTGTCCATGTATCCATGTCCACTAAACCGTGTTTGGGGGTCATTATCGGTACCTTGCATAACTAAAAAGCACATAGATAGTTTTAACAAAGGTACATAAGGAAACAAACATCAACAGAAAGACAAACAAAAGCACCAAAATAACTATAATAAACATCACGTGTAAATTGAGCTATAAGCATGATCAACAAAAGCATGGCCTAATATATTGAACACATAGTAAAGTAATAAGGTCATTCCAAAACATAATCGAGCATTATTTGGCAGAAAAGAGCTGCCTCTTGTTTCCAAAAGCAAGAGTTGCAGATGTGATCATTGAGATCCATGCATAATTGTTTGGTTTACATACACATTTGGATTTTGCTATGCTTAATTTCAACATATGTTTTCGTTGAAGGAACTTTTCCGGTAGGGGATATGGCCACGCTCTCCTGTCAGAGTTTTTTATTGTCATTCTAAGAACGACGGCGTCTTCACAGCGGATGTGAGCGAAGGAGAGGAAGTCATTATCGGTACCTTGCATAGCTAAACGAAGCATTGTGTACCAATACTTGGACATCATTCAACCTCGACGAACCCCTTCCCCCAGCATAGCAAGGCCATCATCTAATATGTGTAGTCGGAAAAAATCTGACACCCTTCTAGAACAATGTCGTTGGATTGCCATGGTGGAGGCAAGTGAACCAAAAATCTATAACATCGGGTCCCCGCAACGTATAAGGGCAATACATGAAGACAAGATCAACGGCTTTGAGAAACTGATCCTCTTAGGAAATTTTATTGAACGTCCTTAGGGCGACCTTGGCACTAGACAAATCTATAATAGACGAACTTCTAACACGCATGAGAATTTGGTTTAAGAGATCAATAGGCAACGAAGAGAGGTTGCTTTGGTTCTCCATATTTGTAGGTGTGTGGGAGTTACTTTGAGAATAGAACAGGGGGAGAACTTATAACTACGGTAATGGCGGTTGGGTCGAATGGAGAAATGTCTTTTGGTTAAGAGTGAAGAAATGACCTTTGAGTGCTAATGCAAATAAATAAGTATTAAATATTTTTTTTGGGAAAACAAATTCTTAAATTTAAATTAGTATGTCGAATGGAGAAGATGCCACATAATCGATAATATAACGAAGAGAGGTTGCTTTGATAACCAAACATGTCTTTTGAGATTCAATTTTGGAGATTGTGGTAAATATGGATAGGAGGAAATGGATATGACAAAATTGATAGGCGGATGGAATTGATATGTGGATACAGAGTTGTGGACAATCTTTGAGCATTGTTCTGAAAAACCCTTAACACAACCGTATCCACACAACCGTATCCACAAACCATATCTAAAAAAACAGGAAATATTCAGCAACACATATCCACACAAATGTATCTGCCAAAACCATCTCTAGATTTGAAAACATCTATTAACGAAACCAAATCGGGGGATATTAGATAAATGGATGTAGTTTTTATAGAATAAGTGATAGAGTGAAATTATATAACATTATACAAAGAGTTAGATAGCGAACATATGGGGGGATGGATATGACTAAATGGATAATAAAAAAGACATATGATTGGAGATACAGAGATGGAATCAATATAAGGGCAAAATATGTGGATGCATGTGGATATGGATATGTAGACAGCATTTGCTGATTGTTCTGAACAACCTTTAACCGTATCTAGATCCTTAAAACTGATTCAATGTCATTATCCACTACCCCAGATCCACGCATTGAGTGGCTGTTGGATGAATGCCTAGATCCATTTAGCAAATCGTATCCACTAAAACATCTCTAGATATGAAAACATCTATTAACTAAACCAAATCGGAAGAAATTTTTGTAGAATAAGTTATAGAGTAGAATTAGATAACATTATACAAAGAGTTAGATCCAAAAATAACAACACAAAGGGTTACTTCCGGCCTTACAAAACATATTTTACTTCCCCTAGCTAAGAATCGAAAATATATAAGATAGAAACACATTGTTCACACATACATCATGCCTTATTTTAGGAACATAGACTACTTAGCAAGGGTAATAAGGGAAATTATCATCAGAAAAGTGAGGGTAGCACCGGCGACAAACACCACCATCATCTTCCTCTCATATTGAGCCCTGCTGAAAAGACCAGCATGAGTGCCATGCAGCTTTAGAACCATAGTCTTTAATTCATTGTAATCTTGACCACCTACCCGGCCAACTCATGCAGCTCCAGAACCTTTGTCTTTATTTCATTGTAGTCTTGACCACCTTGAGCTACTAATCCCAGCAGTTGGACTATGTCAGCACGAGCATCTTGGAGATTACACCACATCGTGGGCGGGTTAATGTAGTCGCCTTTGTCATCTGTAGTCAGGTAATTGAAACGATCCTTTAGGTCTTCCAATTATGTGTTCAGGTAAGTGATCTCCTTAATAACTGCCTCATCCAACCATTTCTTCATGTCACATCCCCCGTCCTACGATAGATGATCCATGTACACACAGTTTTATTATCCATTTTATACATGCTCCATTTTACACATATAATATCTAAATTGTTCAGTGAAGTTTTATTTACCTCTCTTCTGAGGCAACCGAAGAATTTCCTGGTCGGGTAACCTACCAGTGGAGAAGTTAATACCGCTCATTCACCACAATAACACAGTGCAGAGATGCCTCGTTCGGCGTAAAGCTCCATCGAGTTCGGGCTGGCCTTTTCGGATGAGCTCCAACTGTATTTGTAAGGCATATCTCCTGCGTTAAGACAAACAAAGGATTTAGGGGAATGCGAAGAATCTCAGAAAAAACTTTACAAAGTTACATGTCGCCGATTCTTTCTCAAATTCCAAGAATATGTCCCAGTCGTGGATTAGTTAACCTTCGTTTGCCTCTAGTAATTAGACATATCCCATTTTATATTGGAAGGTAAATCTAATATGTGGTACATCCATCAAAATAGTTCCCACCAACTCAGAAGCCACAAAAGTCGTGTCCCATATCCATTAGAGTCTATCCATTATCCGGTAACCACTAACCAATATCGACGGATATCGTCCCTGATATCAACCCCCACCCAAGATAACGAAGGATTGGTTGTTCTAATACCTATTCACCACCCGTCCACCATTTTATGTCCACTAATGCATATGTAGATCTCTAATATCAATTAACCAAACTGTATACAACAACACGTATCCAGATCTCTAATACCCATTCATCAGCCCGTATCCACTTATATGTATCCATTAACTTATATCCACTGGGTTTTGCCACATTCAATAGGTATATATATTATGGGAGTTGGGTGTAGGAAAGAGCATCCGGTTGCATCTTGTTGTCAGTTTTGGTGGAAAGTTTAACAGGTGCGCGAGATAACGAAGGGAGAACGCCATTGATATGGTCGATTATTTGTTCTAATACCTAATCACCACCCGTATCCACTAATGCGTATCTAGATGTCGTTTCTGGTTTACCTACTTTGTTTTAACCATAAAGATCAACAACTACTCATAGCCATAAATTTATAAATAACAAGAACAAAGTTTGACAAAGGCAATAGATACTATACCACAATAGCATAAAGACTAAATGTCAACAAGACCTGAGATACTACGTACTCCAAGGACATTAGGTATTGTACCGTACTCTTCTCCTTAAGGATCAACACTTTCCACTTAAGTGCTTCACATTCCTCACAGGTTTGTTTCAGCTTATCCAATATGTCACTCGGATGTTGTAAGTCTTTTACTGCATTCTTGAATGCCATATGTTACTTCAAATTCGTAATCTCTTCTCTTTGCTCTCGAATGACATCTCTTGCTTCCAACAATGCTAGATGTTGCCATCCGTGTGGTTTCTCTTCATCAAACCAACAGAAAAAATTGCAAGATTCATAACCCTTACACATTTTACGGCATGTACAACTGTATAACCTACGCCCAGGGTTTGCATCAGTCCAAGCTTTTACTATTTTTGCTGGCCTATTACAGTCGCACACAACACAATTGACATCCTTGAATTCACTCGTACATGAAATATCATTGTTAGTCATCTGCCAATAATCACATAGAACCCAAATATTCAAAGAACGGTTTATGCAATCCCAACTATGATAATCTACACAACATTATTCACCTACAAATCACAACAAAGAAAAAGACTTACAATTTCTCTCTTGTCGAACCGTTTCTGCTCTCGATTCATTGTATTGCGCCCCTAGACCACGAATCGTGACCCAGACCAGTTGCCTCTCCTCGATTTATGGGTTGTATTCTCTCAAGAACCATATATCACCAAAATTGATTTGGGGATTTATTTTCTGAAATCTCACCTCTGAAATTCTCGTAAAACCCGGGTATGCGGGCCCACGTGAACGGTGTGAAACCATACGGTTTAGTGGCTTCATGGGGAGACATGTTCTGGATAATGTGGGGGGGGGGTAGGAACTCTACAATAGGCTTCATGTATCTTTTAACCTTCCTATCGCAATTGATCGAAGGAAACATATCAAGAATCTCAACAGATCACACATTGAGGTTTATGGCCAGCCCCACCCATTGGGCATTGTCCCAACACATTGGGGCATATATGGTGTCCACGTTTTGAATCCACTTTTTCCCTCTAGGTTTACGTACTTTATAATTTGGTCGTCCCATTGATATGCTCAATTTAATACCCTAACAGTACTAAAGCAGTTGTCGTAGTATAGCTAGGGGTCGAACCACAAAGACTCAACGAAATCACACAATAGATTATATAGTACCGAATTAAGTCAAGTCAAAAGATGTAATTGAAAGCAGTGCAGAAATTAAAGAGTTGTAAATCAATTAGGGAAATATAGGCCCAGGGTTTTTCTCAGGAAATCAATGAATGCAGATAAACTAACTAGCAGGATTCAGATTTAGCGCAGTTCTTGAACTCAAATCACTAAAGTATAATTAACCAACTGTCGTTGCGAGAATTATCTAAATCTAAATCCTAGGAATTCCAAATCTCTTTGCGAATCCTAAAGTCTAAATCAGCTTTGATAACAGGTTTGATATGTTCACAAATCAATTAAACCAAATCTCTTTGCGAATAATCAATTTGCTCACCTAGGTTCTATCAGGTAATTAATCGCACTGTCGTGCCTAATCAATTATCCTAAGATCTGTATTCTAGGTAGCTAATCTAGAACAAGCTTTGAACACAACCTAAGCGAAGAACTAATTCAGATGGTGAATCCTAAACAGATAATCAACCTAGCATTCAAAAAAATCTTTTATGAGAAAACCCTAAACCTAAAGTGGATATACTCAGACATAGAGAATGAAACAATCAATATGCTTGAATAAATCATCAATAGAAAATAAGAATAACAAGAGGTTCTTGAGATCTGATCTCGGACGAAGGGAGATTCAGACTTCTCTCAAACCAGAGTATATAAAATAAAGCTTAGCCTAAACAGGTGGCTGTAAAATCCTATTTATAACCTAAATCACGACTTGGGTTCTTCTTGTAATTATTAAAGACTTCTGGGCACTTTTGCAATTCTTCAAGTCTTGGAAAACTCGCGGGTCGTGTCTTGCTGCGATGAGTATCGATCGATACCAGGGGGTATCGATCGATACCAGGGGGTATCGATCGATGCTTGTCGTGAAATCAGGTACTCAGCAACACGACTTCAGCTCTTGCTTCAAACTGCTCCAGAAAGCTCCCATAATTCCAATAATGATCCAAACGTGCTAAGACCTGTAAAAGACTCTAAAAGACTCCAAAATACTATAAAGACTCTATAAAAAGGACTTATATCATGGCTTAAATAGGGTAAAAACCATGATATATCAGCCATCTATGATTGTTTTTGTTTTTCGCTGCTTGGAAAGAGCGAAACTTACCGTGAAGGTGGTTGATCAACCAGGGCGAAGCAAAGACACTCCTTTAAAAGGAGAGGATTAATGTGTGGCGTTCTCCAAGGGTATACATCAAGATCTCCATGTGTTGTAATGTTGGGAGTTTGGATAAGGACATCATAACTTGTTTAAATGAACAAAGTTGGTGTCATGGGATGGTTAGCGAGGATTTACTAATATTGAAATCCATTTTTGTTTACCGGCGCGCTCAAAGAACCACTGGTTGTCAAGCATATGTACTCGTATTGTTTACCAGCGACCTCTAATAAGCATAGGTGTTTGCTGGGAAAGAAAAAAAAACCGGTTACCAAATAATTATGGTGTACAGAAAATGATAAGGAAGAAGGAGAGACTTACACTTCTGGGTATGACTCGAGGGTTTTCATACAAAAATCAAATTCATCAGGATTAACAACTGGGAGAATGTCAGTGTGGGTAGAGGGTGTTTGTTGTGTAGAAAGAGAGCAAGTTGTTGCTCCGTCTGAGATGGACAGTGTGGAACCCTTTCTTTGGGTGGGGATGAGTCACTGACGGTGTGGAGATCCGCATCTTTATGTGAGGGAGATTGTATTTCATTATCAATGATGTTATCTTGTCCATCCGCATCCACAACTTCACTATCCAGAACCTGAGGGTCGATGGGATGCGTATTTGTTTTGTTTGGATTATGTTGATAAGCGAATTGGAAAGTTTATAGTAAATATATGAGTAAATATATTGAAGGCGGGAAAATATAATCAAAAGATATACCTCATCCACTCCTTTATTTTCATCGCTGTGAGTGATTGTGTCGGGAACATTTGCATCGACGTCCATGTTTACCTCTATTTCATTTACCTTGGGGGGCTCATGTTCATCAGTTGGACGGATTGATTAACCAAGGTAGCAGGGTTGGGTAAATGTACACCTTATTTAAATGTGGGTGCAGGATAACAAACCTCAGTCTGGATCCACTTCTCTCTGTCCACGGCATCTGATGTATCTATAGATTCATCCTGAAGTAATAAATCTTTGGATTTTATATAATATATATATATATTATATATATCAGAATTATAATAATATTGGAAGCAATTGTATGATAATGCTTTACCTTTCTCGGTTTCTTTACTGAAGGGGAGTGTGTTTGAGTATCAATAATATGCTGAAAAATGGGGGGGGGGATAGAGGTTAAAAATGATTCAAGGTTTACTCATGAAAATAAAACATCATTGGTTAGAATATATACATTAATACCTCAACCACTACTATGTTGTCCTCGCGGTGAGAACTGTGACTTGAACATTGGCATCCATTTCCATGCCGACTTGAGTTTTAATTGCCTTGGGGGCTCCTATTCATCAGTTGGAGAGATTGGTTAACCAAATCAGTCGATGGGTTGGGTAAATGTACATAACATGTGTGTACACCTGAAGAAGAAGGGAAAATATAATGAAAAGATATACCTCATCCACTCCTTTATTGTCCTCGCAGTGAGTGACATTGTCGAGAACATTTGTATCGACGTCCATTTTACCTCTATTTCATTTATCTTGGGGGGCTCCTGTTCATCAGTTGGATGGATTGATTAACCAAGGTAGCATGGTTGGGTAAATGTACACCTCATTTAAATGTGAGTGCGGGGTAACAAACCTCAGTCTGGGTCCACTTCTCTATCCACAACATCTGATGTATCTATAGACTCATCCTGCAGTAATGAATCATTNATAATAATATTGGAAGCAATGGTATAATAATGCTTTACCTTTCTCGGTTTCTTTAGTGAATGGGAGTGTGTTTGAGTATCAATGATATGCTGGAAAAAGGGGCGGGGGATAGAGGTTAAAAAGGATTCAAGGTTTACTCATGAAAATAAACATCATTAGTTAAAATATATACAGTTATACCTCAACCACTACTATGATGTCCTCGCGGTGAGAAACTGTGACTTGAACATTGGCATCCATGTCCATGCCGACTTGAATTTCAATTACCTTGGGGGGCTCCTATTCATCAGTTGGAGGGATTGGTTGACCAAATCAGTCGATGGGTTGGGTAAATGTAAAAAATATGTGTGTCCACCTTTCTCTATCCACATGACACATCTACATATAATAAGATTGGAAGGGTTGGTATGGTCATGCACTACAAGAAAATTGTTATATTGTGACAAAAAATTTAGTCACAATAAGAACTATTTCGTAGCAATAACAATATTGTGACGGAATTGTGACCATTTGAAAACGGTTACAATACAATCGTCACAAAATTTTTTTTTGTAACAAAAAAATCACAGAGTTTGTGAAGAATTTATCTAGTACAATTTGTCACAAATGGTGACGATATATGAATGAAAGTAACAAAACCGTCACAATTAGCGACTAAAACATTGTCTCAAAACCGTCGTGCTTCGTGACTTTCATATTGTCTCAAAATCGTCACAAGTAATGACTAAATATAGTCTCATAATCGTCACAAGTAGTGACCAATTTCGTTATAATTCCCGACTAACAACATAGTCTCAAAACCGTCATGTTTTCTGACTACAATAATGTCACAATTCTGTCACTCATTATTGTCAAAATCATCACTATTTATATTTAGAAGCTTAATAAAAAATAGTATTCAAATGAATTACCAGAAAAAAAACATTGAAAAGGATATTGTTCTCATAAAAAAAAGCATACTATAAACAAGGTCTTAATTTAAAGATAACATAAGCAAACAAACCAAATTAAAAGCTAATGAAATCAAACTAAAACACCGTGGAGCTTGTGGAGAAGCAGAAGTTCATGTTGGAGTGTAGGCAGATGGATTCTTTGAAGCCAAGACATTCTGACCGAAAAGAGACTATCTTCTCCACAGTTTTGAGTCGTTTCTGAAAATTGACATTCTCATCATGGCTCTTTTGCAACTTAGTTTCCAGTTCTTTCACTCGGCGAGTTAATGTTCCCACTTCTACGGTAGTTTTTTGGGGAACCGTCGAATCATTTAAAGACATAGAAACACCAGTTTGAAGTGATCCGAGTCCAAATACACGACCTTGTTTTGATATTTCAGCAATCTACAAGAAAACACAAGTATTCAAACAATGATTTAATTCTTTTGCACAAATCTATCAAAGCACCGAGAAAACAAAATGGATTTAAATTTAGCTAATGCATACAACTTATATATTAATAAAAATAGTTACTAGAGATAT
Organism: Eutrema yunnanense; assembly: GCA_002933935.1. NCBI lineage: Eukaryota > Viridiplantae > Streptophyta > Magnoliopsida > Brassicales > Brassicaceae > Eutrema > Eutrema yunnanense. The sequence goes on along the minus strand of PKML01057272.1, from coordinate 166,111 downwards.
TTAAATTTGGCTAGATTTTATAAATAACCTGAACATAGATTTCATTTCTCTCTTCTGTGGTAAGAGGATCTGCCATAACATCTACATTGTAAGACTCCATATGTGACAAATGTTCTTGCACATGTTCATCATATTTTTCTGCAATTAGTCGTGCCCTTTCATCGACATATGTTCCGTCAGACTTTTGGTGTGTTTTTTTCATCACAACAATCAAGGAAGAGTCTTCATTATTTGCTTCCTAAAAACATAACATTAAACAAAGTAAATTAATTGATATTTTTGGATTCAAAACAAGAGGGAGTTATAACTGCCGAACAAATCACACAATTTCCAGCACTAAGCAGATTTAATAATTGATTGCTAACAGAAAACGAAAAAACTTAGGGATTAGACACACATAAATTCAGACCTTCAAATCACCCAGGGATGAGAAGGCTCTGACTCGGCGGTGGGAGGTTTGTCTCCAAACTCAGATTCAAGAGTCTTGAGTAGCTCAATCAACTCCTTGCATGCCTCTTGTTCCTCCCCCTTGGTCGCCCAGACCTTCCTCTTGGCATCGTTCATCTGATCCATTGCACAAAGAGTAAATATAACATCGAGCTATGTCAGAACTCAAAACAAAAGCTCAACGATGATAACAAATGTAACCATAACATTTTGTGGCTGATTCGTCTGAACCAATTTATTTTGCAAACCCCAATCGATTTCCACAAATCGCTTGAAGATAAGTCAAATCAATATGGGAGTGATTTCTCTAAGCCTATCAATTGCAAACTCAAATTAATTTTCAGTAACATAACATCGTACTATCTAAGACGAACCCAGACAAGCTCAAAGTCGGTCCGGGTGAAGAAGAAGGTGATGAAGGAGAAGGATAAGGAGATGAAGAAGGAGATGAAGAAGAAGGAGAAGGTGATGAAGGAAAAGGAGAAGGTGGTGAAGAAGAAGGTGATGAAGGAGAAGGAGATGAAGAAAGATAAGAAGAAGAAGGAGATAAGGAAGAGGGAAGTACCCACTCGGGAAGAAGCAGCAGCCGAACCGTGAGCGACCCCGTCGAGTCAACGGTAAGTAGTTGGATTCGATCGAATAATTAAGTAGAACTAGGGGAGCATTCATCTTTCAATAATTGGTGTTCGTATTTGAATTTCTGGGTTTTAAGTAATACTGGTATAAATAGGTAAAACTAGTGTGATTTTATAATACTGGTAAAACTAGATAAAACTAGTCGGATTTTACAGGATTCCGAGGAAGAAACGACAACACTACAACCTCTGAAAATGTAATTCCCGCCGACGGAGTATAAGAAGAAAATTAAGATATCGACGAGGTGTTATATCCACGAAGCTTTGACAACGCTAGAGAATTTGAATCCTCCGCTCACTTTGGTTGAGAGGAGCTGGTTTGAGAAGCATCCGCAGTTCAAACACATTTTCCACATGCCAAGGGACAAAAACCACAAGCTTATGGGCATGTGGAGGCTCTTTCTTCGAACGGCATGCATCGAAAAGGAAAATGAAGTTTGGTTCATCGTAAATGGCATTCCCATCCGCTATGGTCTAAAGGAACACACCTTGATATCGGGATTAGACTACCGCAACTACCCACTCGATTATAAGAAAGTTGGCAGTTTGAACTTCGTGAAGAAACATTTTACACGATCAACAATTAGACTTCAAGACGTGAAAGAAAAGCTAGAGGAAATGGTACCAACGGAACGTTCTCGAGAAAGGTTGAAGATGGCGGTGCTCTACTTCTTAGCCAGCATTGTTATATGGCAGACAAAGTGTGGAGCAGATGCTACACCCGTGGAGTCATTCTTTCTAAGTGTGGTGGATGATCTTAAATTCTGTAAGAAATTTCCTTGGGGGATATTGTCATTCGAACACATTGTAGGAGAGATCAAGCACACGATGACTCATTTTGGAGGGGTCGTCAAGGAGGGTGTATTATGGCCGATTCCAAGTTTCTGTATTCCTATGGAGGTAAGTAAAACTTATTTGAGGTATTGGTCAATGTTACTAGTTCTTATAATTGAAGCTATATGTGTGTTGTGTAGCTTTTAGCATTTGAGGCAATTTCAGAATTGGGGAATAAATTCCGAGAAGGTATTCCAGGTGCAGACATAAATTGTCCTAGGATGTGCAAGAAAAGGTTCAAGAAAAGCGAAATGAAAGGGTTTCCTCTTTCGAAAATAAATGAAGAACTTGGTACTACTAAGGTTAGTATCCTTTGCATATGAATTATTTTGTCTTGTTATGTTTTTAATATTTCTTCATTGTTTACATTCACAGGACATTGATAGTATCCTGGCAGCTATAGGTGAAGAAAACTCTGCTATGGTTGGAATCACGGAAGAAGATGACGACGATGATAATCATGATGTCATTGTTGCCAGTTGGATGCAGCGTCTTAATAAAGGAAATACCATATTGTTTGAAGAGATGTACAACCAAGATGTGGCTTCCCGATTAGGAGAAGAACCTGAGAAGGCGGCGAACGAGGAAATATCCACCAATGAAGGACCGGGAAACACGCCTTTAGATGAATTGGTGGATCTCGTAAACACCATGAAAGAAGAGATGGGAGAAAGGTTGAAGAAAATTGAGGATAAAGTTGATGGGTTGGACAAAAGAGTCACACCGTTGGAAGCTTATGTGAAGGAGCAATTACAGAATTCAAAGGTAACATTTTGGATTCGTAAATTTGATAATTTTAAAAGGTAACACTTGATAATACTTGGTAATATTGGAGTATAAATGTATTCAATTGCAGGCGCCTGCAGACCCACCAGCCGAGCATGTTGGTCTTTCTCAAGAAGAAGACAATGATTTACGAAACAAAAAAAGGGTGTTAAACGGACTGGAGTAGACAATCACGTGAGTAGGCCAACGACAAGGTCAAGGAAAAATGCCATGTGAAAAATGATGGTAGTTGTTTGGATTTGTACTACTGAAAAATGCCATGTATTACTGGTTTTATTAGGTAAAACTATATTGTCCGTTTTGTATTTCAATTCGTATTACTGGTAAAACTGGGTAAATTAGTTTGTTTTGAAATTAATTTCGTACTACTGGATAAACTACGATGAATCGATTCAACCCACTAAGCCCTTCAGCTTTGCAATATCTTCGCGCATTTGCTGTATCTGAAATTCATGGTGTCCGAAGCTTCGAATCTGCACGGACTGCTCATCAACCTCCTTCCTTAACGGATTCGAGAGAGGATTCGAGAGAACACAAATGCGGGGAAAAAAATAAATGAGAGAGAAAATGGATTTGTGCTCGATGTGCGAGGAGATCTCATGTGCGAGTGCTCTGTGTGGAGGAGAAAGAGTAATAAATGGAGGGAAACCCAAAAAATTCGAGGGAAATGATGGAGGGAAAACGCGTAGCGTGCGCCGTCTTTAGAAGGGAAACACGTGGGCCGTCTTTTATTCACATGTGCGGCAAAACATTTACACATAGTTTTACATGATATAGTAGTTATACGAAAGTTCTCAATAGTTTTACTTTGGGTGTTTACAATTTTAATTAGTATTACCTATCCTTAAATTTTGTTTTTTTAGTTTTACTGTTGATTTAACTAGATAAACATATAATTCTGAGTGTTTTATGCATTAATATGTTTTAAAACTAGATTTCTGTAACTTTTTCATCCTAAGTTGGTTATTATTTACAAAATGACATTAAAAGTATAAGGACTATTGTGTAGATTACTTCATAACAACCCAATATGATATACTTTCTCAATTTCCTACTTAATACATGTTGTAATATTTTTGCCTTATACTTGGGTTAGGTTTTGTAAAATCAAAATTATGTTGAGTCAACTTGGTTTAGGTTTTGTAAAATCAAATTTTGGTTTAGGTTTTGTAAAAGACAATTACTAATACCAGTTTGACTAGTTCGACCAATTACTAATACATGTTTTACTAATATCAAATTTTGGTTTAGGTTTTGTAAAAGACAATTAGTAATACCAGTTTGACAATTACTAATACATGTTTTACTAATATCAAATTTTGATTTAGGTTTTGTAGAAGATAATTAGTAATACCAGTTTTACAATAACAATAAAATCAAACACTACAATATATTGTCTTATTATTAGCTAGAATGGAGTAAATCCAAGCCTGTGGTCGTTGTTGTAGGTTGATGGGTCTGGTGGAGGATATGGATACCTGTAAACATTTATAGGTTTAGAAAATTAGTAAACATGCTAATTGAATAGGATAAGGGTACCTATATATATTTGAAACGCATAATCTTACCGAATCAGAAAACTATATAGTTCTGGAAAAGAGGCATAATCTTCAAATTCAATGTTTGAGAGGCCTTCTTCTGCTTTAAGTCATGAATTATCTGCAAAAAAAAAAGATTTTTGGTTGTTAGTATTTCACTACGATTTATGTCATAATAGACAATGACTTAATAAACTCACTTCCTAATGTTTTGACCCGGAAACATCTTAAAATGCAGAAGATGGGCCAATCATTCGCGCTTGTAAAACGTGAAGATAGTTGCTCGACCAGTTCTCCATGAGCCAAACACTCTAACCCTTTAAACCTGTCACAAAACAAAACATTTACTAACAAAACACGATAACCCTTTAAACATGTCACAAAACAAAAACAAAACAAAACACTTACTCTCTATCTCGGATGGTAAACTGAACGGTTGTCTTCATCTGTGGATTACCAACCCACATGATTACTCCTAAAACATCTATAAAACAAAACAAAACACCAGTTTTACGGAATTTTACCAAAACCCACAGATCCAATATATAGTTTTACAGAACAACACACCAGTTTTACGGAGTTTTACATAGGTTTAAAACACAAACGGTTAAGATACAATCAAAGTTACTCATACCTATAGGATACCGTTCTGACATTTCTTGCCGAATGATGGGGGTGAAAACCAAAAAATGATTTTGGTTTGGATAGTCTTTGAGCAAACTAAAGGTTGTGTTTCCATCGAAATCTATTTCATAGGAGTTTCGATTTGTTCGCATAATAATTTGACCCCACGACACTGTAAAATGCTTGAGATTGAACCAATACCACTCAAAGTTCTTCACCCACGAGAACAAACGAAATGGTTCACCACAAACATTCGCTTGTATTCTTGTTCCCTGAAGATAACAAAAACACTGGTGTCTATCCTATGAGATCTCCTATCCTATCCTTGTTCCTTGATAGAGAAGTTTAGAAGAGAAAATGATATATATATCTTACCTCTTCATCACAAAGAAGCAGGTTCATATTTGGGCCAGATCCCCAATCTCTTATCCACACACGCAGGATCTTCACCGTGAGGTTCCAATCCTGTTTATCCTTTTTCTTTCTACTTAACTCCGATATCATGTTGACCGCTCTTGCCATCTCTTAATTTTTTTTTGTTTTAAAGAGAAGAAGAGAAAAATGTGATCGCTCACTAGCTCTTTTTTTGTTTGCAGAAGAGGGAAGAGGAAGAGTTGGGAGAGAGAGCGATATACAGTTGAGATATAAGAGTTGGAAGAGGAAGAGTTGCGAAATACAGATGAAGACGTCATTATGAGATGAGACAGTTTCGAGTCTCTTCGCGTTTCCCACTATCATCATTTATTAGAAGAAAATATTCTGTTTAGATTTGATTTGAAGTTGTAGTTAATATATAACTATTTATATGACTTGACAGTTATCTTGGTGCAAGTTATCGTTTTGGCGCCAAAAATTGCACTTAGTTTTACCAAAGATAGTAGTTTTACAAAAGTTCCAAATAGTTTTACTTTGGCTGGTTTCAATTTATTTAGTTTTACCCACTCGTAAACTTTGATTTTTTAGTTTTACAGTTGATTTTCCCCCATTAATATGTTTTCATTATACATTTTTGCAACTTTACGCCAATTATTCTGTCGAGTAATATTGAATTACGCCAATAAATAGTCTTACAAAACAAAACACCAGTTTTACATAGATTTAAAATACTAAGATACATTCAAACAGGGCTACAAAATACATTTGTTACCTCTTTATAGACCTAATCGACCATAACACCGAATGCACATACCATATCAAATCCAATTCAATCCCTCAAATCCAAAATCCAAAACACAGAACTTGAAGAACAAACCTCGATGCAGCAACAGAGGAGAGAACGAAGAAACGGCGGCGATGGAGAGCTCGGCGGCGGAGGAAACGGCGGCGAGAGGGCTCACTCCGGCGGTGATGGAGATCGAGCTCGATGGAAGAGGAGAGCGTGAGATCGTTTTTGTTTTTTTCTTTTTTATTTTTCTGGTTTTTTTTTTTTAATTCAAACCAAGGGCAAATTTGGAAAGACACATTTGTTTAATGAGATGAGGGATATGAAGATGAAAGGGGGATATAGAAGAATTCAAAATCTGTTTTAGGGAGTTTTGAGAACATGTCTCATCTTCTTGTGGATCGGATTCATCTATAGAAGCAAAGGGCTCTTGTTCCTTAGATCCTCTTCTCTGGAGAAATCGTCTGAAAACTCCCTCTTGCAGAAAAATTGAGCTAAAATCTCCCTGTTATATCTGGAAATTAGTTTTGAATTTTTTTTAATTGGAAAAAAGGAATTTACGGAAAAACCAGACCAAATTCCTCAAATTTAAGGTTTATACCCGGGCTAACCCGAAATAAAGGATCCCAATCGGGTTATACCCGAGATATTAGAAGAAAAAAAAAAACTTACCTAAATCCCTAATTTGGTCGTCGATTTTGATCGTCGATTTATTTCCTCTTCGACTTTGAGTGAGTCTTGCGTCGGAGTCGTCGGAGAAGTCGGTGAGTGAAATCGATTCGAGTTCGATGGTGGAAACGAGGCGTGCCAGGATGACGAGACCGATGACTCTTGCGTCGGAGAAGTCGGAGAAGAGGGAGGCGAAGAAGAAGAAGACTGCGCCGGCGGAGAGTGGGCTGGGAGAATCGTCGGCGGGAGAAGCGGCTGTTGATCCAACGGCTGAGACGAGAAACACGGAGGAGACGGCGGCGGATAGTGCGGCGAAGGTAAGTTATTATCAATCTTATCAATTCTCTCAATTCTAGTGTTCTGGCAAAGTAGAAAAGAATTGAGATGGAGAGTTCATGGTAATACTAGGATCACTAGGAAAAACTATCTTTAAAATGGTAGAAGTAATGTAATATTAGAAAAACTTTCTTGCAGGATGCCTTGGCAGATACGGAAGCCATGAAACCACTTAGAATGTACTTTCAGCCTGAGCAGTATGGCAAGAGCATAAAACTATCAACCCGGTGCTTCGTCGAAGAAGTTTTGGAGACGTTTAAAGAAGTGGATCTCAGTCCGACGGAAAGAGATTGGTTTGAGAAGCATCCGCAGTTCTGCCACATTCTCCACATGCCGAAGAGCAATCATATGGTTCAACCCATGTGGATGTTGTTGTTGCGTACTGCTGCGATCCAAAGGAAAAAGGAGGCATGGTTTGTGGTGAATGGCATTCCCATCCGATATGGGTTACGAGAGCATGCTATGATCTCAAGACTCAACTGCCGCAACTATCCTCTCAACTGGCAGCGAAAAGGGTCCTCCTCCTTCAAGATAAAGTATTTTGATGATTCGAATAAAAAGAAGATTTTAATAGAAGACGTGAGGGATCGGCTCAAGGAAATGGGACTGGATAATATTGGAGATAGGCTCAAGATGGCGGTGTTGTATTTCTTGAGCAGCATCGTCTACTGTCCCACCAAAACCGGAGCAAAAGCGAAACCCGTGCTCGACATATTTGTAAGATACATCGCTGATCTGGATTTGTGTAAGACATTTCCTTGGGGCAGATTCTCTTTTGATCACATGTTAGAGTCCATTGAGAGTACGATGAGCCACTATAACGGGGAGGTGGGAGGCACCTAGTCGATTCATGGTTTTTGTCTTCCTTTGGAGGTAAATTGTAGAACTTGACTAGGTTGGTCCTTTTTTTGCGAAGTATAATTATATGCGTTTGTTTGTAGGTTTTGGCGTTGGAGGCCATTCCGGCACTGAGAAGTATCATCCGAGAACCTGTTCGAGCTCCTAAGGACGATTGTCCAAGGATGTGCAAGTATAAGTGGAATAAATGCGACCTGAGAGGCTGGCCTCTTGAGATTGTGTATGAAAAACTCGGAACTACTTAGGTTAATAGTATTTGCAGATTTTAGTAAAACTAGAAAACTTGGTAACACTATGCAGATATTGGTAAAACTAGGAAAACTTAGTAATACTAGTAGATTTGGTAAAACTAGGAAAACTTGGTAATACTAGTAGATTTGGTAAAATTAGGAAAACTTGGTAATACTAGTAGATTTGGTAAAACTAGGAAAACTTGGTAATACTACTAGATTTGGTAAAACTAGGAAAACTTGGTAACACTGGTTGTTTAAATGTGTTTAACTTGACATGACATTGACAATGTGTTGATAGCTTCGGCTGAGGAGAAGGAGTTCTTGGGCTCGATCATGAAAAAGGAGGACGATGTTGACGAGCACGATCCTGTTGTTGAGAGTTGGGAGGCGCTGGTTCACAACGGATTAACCGTTGAGTTTGAAGATATGAAGGATGAAGATGTGAAAGGGCGAGCAAAAAAGGCGGAGGAAAGAGCAGCGACTAGAGGCCGAGCTAAGAATACGTCTCTCGGGGATGTGGTGGCTAGGGATGGGCACAATTACTTGATACTTGTCCCGTACCCGTTACTTGTCCCGTACTTGCCTTGAAAAAACAAGTACTTGTTTTTTCAAGTCGGATAACAAGTAGACAAATTTTATTACTTGCAAGTACGAGACAAGTATCAAGTTTTTTTTTTTTTTTAATACTTGTCCTGTTACTTGTCCCGTTACTTGGTACTTGTTACTTATCAACATAAATACTTGTTACTTGTTTGGTTTTAAAGAATCTATATTTTATAATGAGCCAGGCCCATTTTTAAATTATTTACAACATTTTTTTTCCAACAAACCTAGATCTCTCTTTGTCTAAGAAATCAGAAACGGCGATCTTAGATTTCTTGATTTTTTTTCCATCGCTTCAACGACCCAATCAGGTTTATCTTCTTAGATATCTTGATTTTTTTTCCATCGCTTCATCTTAATCACTCCATTTTGAGTGATGAATTTTTCTGGTGTAGATGGAATCTGAACAACCTGATGGAGATCGAAAAACTGATGGAGAGGAAATGGAGAGCAACCGTGGTGGTGAATCAGCTCCAACTATGGAATCTGTTGAATCCAAGGTGTTCCCTAAACAAATATCTCCTGCTTGGGATAACTTTAAGAAGGTAGAGAATGGGGACAAAGCCAAGTGTAATCATTGTGGAAAGGTAGTTAGCGTTAGATCAAGATCTGGTGTCAATACTAGTGTGATGCTGAAACATATGGAAAGATGTAAGAAGCTACATCCAGAGCTTGAGGTTGAGATTGTTGCTGGTAAAAGACTTAAGCAAGCAACCTTACACCATCGCCCTAAAAAAGAGAATGATGAAGCTGTTCCATCCTACTTAGAATATGATGAAGAAGATTGTCGAAAAGGTTTGGTCAAAATGATTATAAAGGATGAGTTGCCTTTTAGGATTGTGGAAAGAGAATGTTTTCGAGAATTCATTTACATTCTCCAAACTAGGTTTAAAATCCCTTCCCGTAGATCTGTGACTAGAGATTGCATGAGTTTGTTTCTTGAAGAAAAGAAGAAGATGAAGTTGTTCTTTCATAAACACAAAGGGAGTGTTTCTCTTACGACATATACTTGGACTTCAGTTCAGAACATCAACTATATGTGCTTAACCGCACATTTCATTGATGAGAATTGGAATTTGCAAAAAAAAATCATAAACTTTTGCCAAATTCTGAGTCACAAAGGTGAGTTGATTGGGAAAATGGTTGAGAGGTGTTTGGTGTCTTGGGGAATCAGCAAAGTTTTCACGATCACGGTAGACAGTGCAAATGCAAATGATGTAGCACTAAGGTTCTTGAAAAGAAGAGTTAAGTCATGGGGTAATAATCTATTTGATGGTGAATATCTTCACATGAGATGTGGTGCACATATACTAAATCTGGTTGTCAAAGATGGACTGGAAGAAAATAAAGCCTCCATTAGTCGGATACGCTCTGCTGTTTGGTATGTTAGATCCTCTGCAGCCAGATTAGACAAATTCAAAGAGTGTCTCCTTCACCTAAAGCTTTCGTCTACTGCTGGTGTAAATCTTGATGTTGAGACAAGATGGAACTCTACATATCTGATGTTGGATTCAGTCACTGGTGGCCGTGATGCATACCTTGACAGATCAACTGGGTATGATATTAGAGAAGGTCGGAGATCTTGAGGATAGGATGAAGACAGTTGAAGAGTATGTGAAGGCTCGGAAGGGTAATGTGTTTGTGCGGAAGAAGAAGCATGTAGGCTCTTGAACAATGTTTTCATATTTCTACTTTGTCTATGAAAGTTCATGTTTTGTTCATTCTTACGTTTGTATAACATATAAGATGTATTTGTAACAAAATAAGCTGATTTCATCTGGTGATTAGGTTTTCAAGTAACAAAACATAATTAATTTCAAAAGTCAACTAATACCAATAATGCATAGTTATACCAGTATTACACAGAAATCATAACATAGTACAAATTAAGCGAAAACAAGTTTTACATAACAAAAGCATATAACAACCATGGTAGTGTCCTTCCCCACTTATAGCATATAACAACCATGGTAGTACCAAAATCTACTTGAGCTTGGCTATATTTTCGGCATGGGTTTGAATCACTTTTCGCATTTCTTCAATCGTCTTGCTCTGCTCTTCAACCTTCCGAATTAGCTTCGAATCTCTTCTTCGACACCAACAACCCATGGCTGACGAAAGTGGAGTCCATCATCCTAGAAACTAAAAACAGCCACATCTGTTATAGTTTTACCTAGTATTTCCAGTTATACATCCGAAAAACATCCAAGTAGTTTTACCTAGTTTACTTGTATTACCCGGAAAAAACCGAGAAACTCAATTAGATTTTACCTTAAATTTGGTGCAGGTGAAGTACCTACTTCATGGTAAAGTATCTCGATCACGTTTAAACTTTGGAGTTGGAGAGACATCGTGTTTGATGTCTCCACCACATGGGCATTTTGTGGGAATCCCGTATTCAGCGGCGACGACGAATTCGAGCATGTCGTGATGCTCCTTCAGCTTCTTCATTTCCTTGCCGCGCCTCTTCTTCTCCTCGTAAGGTTCAACACCGAAATTGTCAGTCCAGTGGTAGCTAGAATCCATGGATCTCGTGAAGAAATCGTGAATGAAGAAATAAAAAAGGAGAGAGAGAGAAAGAAATGAGATCGTCGAACTTTAGAGAGAGAGATAGAGAATTCGTATAAAGTGGTAGAGAGAGAGAGAGAGTTTGTTGAGAATAAGTGGAGGAAATCTTTGGGAGATCTAAAAACATAAAATTAAAATTTGAAATTTTGATTTTTCGAAAATTTTTAATTAGGCGCCAAAAATTCATTTTCCCGCCGATTTTTTGACTCTGTGCCGAAAAATTCAGCAGTCTCCTGCGTTTTTGACTCTATGTCTATTTTAAAAAAATGTACATAGTTATACCAGGTTGTTAGTTTTACAAAATCTTGAAAATTTTGATTTCCAATTAAATTACACCAACAAAAACATATATTTTCTAGTATTACAGTAGATTTTATTGGTTTTCCATATGAATCTCAGTGTTCTATGCAATAATAACTTTGAATATGGTATTTTTGTACCTTTCACTTAACAACTTGGAATTACATTAGAATGTGTTTCTTTAACTATAAGGGAATGTTGGTCAAATATATTTCTACTTGATCAAATATATTTCTACTTTGTATTGTTTGTTCATTCTTACGTTTGTATAACATAGAAAATGTATTCCTAACAAAATTAGCTGATTTCATCTGGTGATTAGGTTTTCAAATAACAAAATATAATTAATTTCAAAAGTTAACTAATACCAATAATGCATAGTTATACCAGTATTACCCAGAAATCATAACATAGTACAAATTAAGCGAAAACAAGTTTTACATAACAAAAGCATAAAAGTTCTACATGGTGGCATAGTCTTCTCGATATAACAACCATGGTAGTGTCCTTCCCCGCTTGGTTTTGTTCTGTGTCCTTCCCTTTCGGCGCCATTCTCTAGTTGATGGAAATCTTTTTTCTTTCCGCCGACCATTCTTTATGACGGGATCCGGAGGTATTATCTGCTTCTCCATGATGTAATCCGGGACAATCCACGCAGACATATCGAGCACTACTGATATGCTCAAATTAATACCCTAAAAGTACTAAGCAGTAGTTGCAGTATATGTAGGGGTCGAACACAATGACTCTAGAAATCACACAATAGATCAGATAGATTCGAATTAAGCTAAACCAAAAGATGTAATTAAAAGCAATGCGTAAATGAAACAAGTTGTAATTCAATTGGGAGAAAGATAGGCTCAAGGTATTTCTCAGGAATTCAATGAATGCAGATAAACTAACTAACATGATTCAGATTTAGCGCAGTTCTTGAACTCAAATCACTAAGATATAATTAACCAACTTCTGTTGCGAAAACTATCTAAATCTAAATCCTAGGAATTCCAAATTCCTTTGCGAATCCTAAAGTCTAAATCAGCTTTTAAATCAGGTTTGATTTGTTCACAAAACAACTAAACCAAATTCGTTTGCGGATAGTTATTTTGCTCACCCTAGGTTCTATCATGTAATTAATTGCACTTCCGCGCCTAATCAATTATCCTAAGATATATGTTCTAGGTAGCTAATCTTGAACAAGCTTTGAACACAACCTAAAGCAAAGAACTAATTCAGATGGTGAATCCTAATCAACTAATCAACCTAGCATTCAGAGAAAACCCTTATGAGAACCCTGAACCTAAAGTGGATAAACTCAGACATGGAGAATGAAAACAACATGATTGAATAGATCATCAAAGAAATCAATAAAAACAGGAGTTCAGAGTTGTCTCTCCACAAACCAAAGTAGAATCAAATCTAGGATAAAGCATAGCCATCAAAGTGGCTGAAAAATCTAATTATAATGCTAAAACACGTTTTGGGGCTTTTTGTAATTATTAAAGTCTTCTGGAACAAATTACAATTCTTCAACTCTTGGAAAAGTCGCGACTCGTGTATGCTGAAGTGGGTATCGACCGATACTCGTCAGTATCGATGGATACCGAGGCTTCGAATCAGGTACTCAGCTACACGAACGTCTGCTTTGCTCCAAAATGCTCCAGAAAGCTCCAATATCTCCAATTATGCTCCAAACGTGCTAAAACCTGTAAAAGACTCTAAAACACTACGAAATAGTAGAAAGACTCTATAAAACGGACTTATATCATTGCTTAAACGGGGTTAAAACCATGATATATCAACTCCCCTAGACTTAGCATTTGCTTGCCCTCAAGCAAATAAAAGACTAAACCAAAGAAAGAGGTTTGAAAACATAGAGACTCACATGTTCTTGAAACGTTGCAATGACCCTTTTCCCAAACACACAAATGTCACCTAACCAGTTTTTGATCTAACCACCATGTAATTCTCCGTAGACATTCGCAGCTTCCCAAACTACACACATTATTTCACAGCATCGTTCAATCAAACCATCCTCGCCAGTTTCATCGCTGTGATTAATACCAAGAACCTTCTAGATTCTTTCCCATACAATATCATGACAAGGAACCACCCTTTTTCACACTTTCTGGTATTATTTCTCTCCCCCAGACTTATTTCTCATTATGTTCTCTTCTCTTTTTTTAGATCTGCATATACGAATCAAGGTATGAGACGCGAGTATTGAAGATGTTTGCCATCGAATCCCCGGTTCTTCCCTCTCAACGTATCAAAGGCGTAGGCGAATAATGGTATCATAGGAAAATCCTAGCCTCGCTTCCAATCCTTTGTGTGATCATTTCCTCTAAAGTAGAATAATGGGATCGCTATAAATTTTCCTAACCCTCTACTCAGAAGAAAATCATTTCATCTTTTAATGCATCTTATTTATTAACTTGTAACAGGGAGAGAAATACAATTATTTTAAAACACATGGGTTCCTTTGTCAGATATGAATGATGAATCAAGCTCTATGGATACTAACCACATCGATGAAGTGCAAAAATTTGGCTCATGCTTTAAAGAACTTTGCTGGAAACATGAGTGTCTTCTAGTTAACTGGTTAACCTTTGGATTTTTCATTAGTCGATCTAGAACTGATTCTGTAACAATGGTCACTTAGAAGCAAAGTCAGATCAATGGATTCAAGAAAAAATATCACAGTCTCAGACAAAGTTTTGACTCAATAAAACAACGAATGACTCAAAAACAACTGACTCTAAGAAAACCAAAAACAAAAACAATGTCAGCGACTACCTCCCCCAGACTTGAACAACACTGTCCCCAGTGTTATCGAGCCTAGAGTTGGTGAAAGAAAATCAAATGAACCAAATGGATTGTGAAAATCGAAAATCTTACATGTGAAGGTGATCAGTGTCGATCGATACAGACTGGTATCGATCGACACCAGTCGTATGTCGACACACTGATTTCAAATCAATGGTATCGAGTTGCTTAACCCCGGGAAAGTGATCCAAAGTGTTAGAAGTTAGTAGGGGTGGGCATTTCGGTTTAATTTCGGGTTCGGTTCGGGTTCGGTTCGGTTCGGTTAATTCGGGTTGAATAAAACTCTAGCCGAACTCAACCGAAATAAGTTTGGTTCGGTTTGGGTTTAGTTCGGTTTGGTTTAGTTCGGTTCTGTTGTACTTTGGTTTGGTTTTAGTTCGGTTTTTAAAAAATCAACTTATAAAAACAAGAATCCTAACGAAAGGTAAACAAAACGAAGTCATAAAAAAAAACATTCCCTAAAATTTTAAAACCAAATGGAAAGTATTCCACTTAATCAAAATTAAAAAAAAATGTAAAAAATTTATGGTTTCGTCTTTCCATGCCACTAAAATGAATATACAACAAGTTAATAACTTAAATATAAGTTAATTATACAAGTTAATGTTTATTCATCTCTTATATGAGTCATTATAAGCTTATATCATTAATATAAAACTATCCCCATATGTGTTATTATTTTTAATATTATTAATTAACTAATTAACAAAAGCACATGGTTTATCGGTTTGGTTCGGTTTTAAACCGAACCAAACCGAACCGTTCGGGTTGAGAAAAACTTCAACCAAATGGTTGGGTATTAAATATGGTTTGGTTTGGATCGGTTTGAGTTCGGTTTGGTTCGGTTGGTTCGGTTTGGTTTGGTTAAAATGCCCAACCCTAGAAGTTAGCACTGTTAGGAACACTCAAAAACAGGTTAACAACAACAAGATAATCAAGCATAAATCCATGAGTTCAAATGCAAAAACAAAGCTGACATAAATTTAACAGAAACGAAAAAATAAAAAGAAGAAAAAGAAAAAGAAAAACAAACGTGAAGACAGAAGAAAACTAATCCTCTGTCGCCTCAGAATCACCAGCAGCATCAGGATCATCAGCGGGAGAAAGATCAACATGCTGAGATGAAGGAGTAGCATCCGTGTCAGTCATGCAGCGGCAGCGAGAAATGGCAGCCCAGATGCTCCGCATACTATCAATCATCACCTTCTAAAAGGCGGCTGGTTCCATCGGAAGTTCCGAATCAGACGGAAATAATGGAGCAGGAATAGAAGAGGTCGCTGCTCGCGATCGCTGGGCTCGTCCTCCCTGGCGTGAAGTAGATGGAATGTCAACAGCAGCAGGTGAGGGCGCAAGAGCTCGTCGTCTAGTCGCAAGTGCGCGAATCAACATGTGTGGTGGAGGCTCGAAACGAAGCTAAGAAGGATCCTCAGGAATGTCTGTCAGCTCGTCGTTGGGGAGCGACACCAGAAAATCCCCAGCAGTTGTAGTGAAGAACCAACGCCTCTCGGGCTTCAACCACTTAAGGTTCTTCAGATGGCTCTCATCCATATACCGACGCGCAGTGACTATCGAGCAGCTCGTAGTACTGATCCCTAGGTGCTGGAAGATATGAGTGAGGAGACTACCAACTGTCTCTGTCTTCGTGCTCGTGCATGTGAAGGGTTTGGTCTTCAATGAGACCAAATGATGCGCAAATACATCACCAATGTTGACCTCTGTAAGCTCAAGCCATGCGAAATCCTCCTCAGGAAGAATGTCTCTGATAGCCAGACACAGGAGTAGAAGCTCGGTCACCCTCATCTTGTTCGGTTCCATCTTACACAAGAGAGCTTTGCTCAAAATCAGAACCAAACAGCGCAGGACCAGGTGTCGTATATCCATCTGAGTGGACTCCTTAGAGTAATAGGCACCATTCCCGAAATGCTCCCAAAATGTCTGCATGTCGGGATGCTGCGCGGGAAGAGCAACTCTCCTGCAATCCTGTGGAAAACCGTAGATGTCACAGAGATCAGGGAGTGGTAACCTGTACCTCACTCCACAAGCCATGAAAGTCAAAGTGCCCTCCTGTGCATCCCGGAGAACCTCGTCCTGGTAGTAAACTCGAACTGTCGCCATGAACTGACGAACCAAGTCCGGGTAAAGATCATACTACTGGGTGGCCATCCGACCAAGACCAATATTCGCAAGCAGACGGGACAGCTCTGTGTCAAGGCCCAAGCGACGCATGGAGACCCCGTCAACAAACCGAGTAGGATCCATAATCACTCTCAACCACGCGTTATAGTGCATCGTGTCATAATCATCCCACTGCTCCAAAATGGGTCTGTAGGTGCAGTCATCACTCATTGCAATCTCCTTCTCCGTCCCGTTCCAATCTCGATGACAAGGGATCCTGGCCTTACGTTCAGCTTAGGCCAAGGACCTCTGCGTGGGGCTATACGAATATTAGGAGCAGATGGATTAGAACTCGATGCGTCTGAAGTTCGTGCTCTCTTCGGCCTAGATGTCATCTGCAAACAAAGACATAAAGATACAACATAAATCCAACATCTCTTAGCAATCACAACAAATTTTTATCAGCAGAAACGAATGGTGTCGATCGATACTGGAGGGTATCGATCGATACCTTAGCCAATTTCCAGTTCATCAAATTCTCAAATTCCAAATTATCCAAGAGTCCAAATTAAAGTCCATTGAATGTAAGGCAAGGTTCGAAACCACTCTAGAGCATCTCAGCAAATGACCATTGTCAAGAAAAACAAGTGCTAAAGAATAAAATCTCACAAACCACAAACCCAAAATTCGGACTGAAAAGTGGAATTTCGAAGACATACCTTTGCTGATTGAAGAAACAAATGCTAGAAAGAGATGGAGAATGAAAATCCAATGAATCTAGGCACTTGAATCACCAAAATCGGCGAAAAAATGAGAGAGATGCGATTTAAGAGGAAGAGAGAGGCGGTATCGATCGATGGAGAAGAAAGAAGAGAAAGAAGAACTGGAGGGTTTTAAAAGAAAACTTACCTGCCCGCACGGTGTCGATCGACACCGCATGGTATCGGTCGACACTCGTTGGCCAAATCATGTTCTTTCTCCACGACATGTGGTGTCAAACGACACGGAACGGTGTCGGTCGACACCCTTCCTCGAAATCTGCTTCACGTTAAGACACAAGACACAAAACACAAAATAAAAACAAAAACAAAAATAAAAGAGTTATGTACAGACTCACCAGTGGATTGCCTCCCACCAAGCGCTTGTTTTACGTCACGAGCTTGACTTTACGGACGATCAGTCAGGAGAAGAATGAGAACTTGGCTGAAACAAGCTCCACAATTTGACATCGCCAGCTTCAGAGTTCTGCTCATCATGCTCTCCACAAACTCCTGTCCTTTTCTCTTTCAGCTCCGAAGTGAGAATAATTCTAGCCTTAGAGAACGGTTTCGAAGTTCTCTTGCACTTCACCTTATATTCAATTGAATCTCCGTCGCACTTATGAGGAGTTAAAGTTACATGGGGAAAACTTTTTACTCCTTTGCTCTTCACCTTCCTCTCTGCCTTAGCTATTTTGACGTCTTTCTTGGTGATGACAGAAGGGCTATCTAGAACGTCTTTGACAGTTGGCTCGTCACGAGGCTCTTCCAAAAGATCAATTACCAACGTCTCTCCTGGAACAACGGTGATGCAAGAAATATGTGTGGGAGTTCCTCTAGGGATGGCTTTGTAGTACACCTCCTTGTCAATGTATGAGAACGAGATGTGCTTGCTGGGTGTGTCCATAATGACACCAACAGTAGCCATGAGCGGTCTTCCAAGAATCAACTGCGTACGAGATTGTGCGCTCATCACCACAACCTGAAAATCAGAAGGAACCAGGCAATCTCCTACGTTAACCAGCAAATCAGGGATTGTTCCATATGGAAGTGAGGTGGAACTGTTCGCGAATGTGATAGATGACTTGGGAGATCGAATATCAGCTCCCAATCTCTCTGTAATTGCCCTTGACATGACATTGACGCTAGCCCCTGAGTCAACGAGAGACTATTTGAATTCAACTTCAGAGATGGAGCATGGAACAGAGAATATTCATGGGTCTTGGTCAACTGCCTCAGCGGTAGTGACATGCTTCTGGCTTTGAGGAAGAGTGCCTTAATCTCGTCCTCAGTTTCTCTGCAATCTCGGAAGTGACTCAGCAAAGGCATATATTCTAGAGCTTCTTCAAAAGTCAGTGTGTGTGGAATATTTCGTACCATCTTTTCAAAACCAAGCAGCTGCTTTGGAGTGATGGGGGTTCGGAGGTGTTGAGGAATAGGATTCAGCTTCTTGGGCTTGTGAAGTCTGTCAACACTCATACGCGGCTCCTTTGCAGTATCTGGGAGGGAGTCGATCAATACAGGGAGGGTGTCGATCGATGCTTGCTCATTCGAGACGTCCTTGACAGATTCTTGGACAGGTGTCGATCGATACAAGAGGGTATCGGTCGACACAGAGGTGATTTCCGAAATCTCTTCGTCATTCTCAGCAAGATCGGTGAAATTGTAATCGTATGGGTTCTTCTTCACTCTTGAATTCACCTCTGCTCTACTCTTCGATGTGATTACACTAACAGACGTCCTCAGATTCTCTGTCTTCCCTGGAAGAAAGCCTTCTTGCCTCTTCACAGCTTCAGCGGTCTGGGCAACCTGAGTCTCGAGCTTCTTATGTTGGATACTAAGAGTCTCAATCTTGTCATTCAGATTCACGTACAAGAAATCCAGCTTCCGATTGAAATCCCCAATCAACTCCTGTTGTCCTTGAAGAATCTGCTCAAACATGGATTCTATTTTGCTTTCAGAAATTATGGGTGGTGTGGGTTGGCATTGATACCTTTGATCTTGAAATCCATCTCCACCAACGTAGTTAACATGTTCCACTGCATCTTTTTCAGAAAAACGAACAGTCTTCTGCTGCTTGCCCATCAACAAATTATGCACCGAATCCAGCTTGGCATGAATCCCACAAATCTGTGATCCATCAGCTACACCAGCGAGCCTCTTCCGCTCAAAGTCTGCCTTCTTGGTGCTATTGCTAGACGCCAAGTTCTCAATAAGCACATAGGCATCATCAGGATACCTGGTTTTGAAATTCCCATTGCTCGCAGCATCCAAGGTCATCCGATACCTCCAATCAATCCCTCTGAAGAAGTAACCCAGCAGCTGAACATTAGAGTACCCATGATGTGGACAATCTCTCTGATACGACCTAAATCGAATCCACGCAGCCTTAAATCCCTCAGTTGCTTTCTGAGAAAATTGAGAGATCTTGTTCTTGAGCTCCTCGGATCTCGCTTCATCAAAAAAATTGTTCGGGAACGCGTTCTTTGTCTCCTCCCAAGTAGTCAATGAACCAGGAGGCAACTGCTTCAGCCATTAAGTAGCTTCTCCACCAAGAGAGTGTGGGAAAAGCTTGCACAAGAGGTAATCATAGGACACTCCATTGCTCTTGATGCTAGTAATCATAGGACACTCCATTTCTCTTGATGCTTGATGTAACGGCGCCAAATTTGATATGCTCAAATTAATATCCTAAAAGTACTAAACAGTAGTTGCAGTATATGTAGGGGTCGAACACAAGGACTCCAGAAATCACACAATAGATCAGATAGATTCGAATTGAGCTAAACCAAAAGATGTAATTAAAAGCAATGCGTAAATTAAACAAGTTGTAATTCGATTGGGAGAAAGATAGACTCAGGGTATTTCTTAGGAATTCAATGAATGCAGATAAACTAACTAACATGATTCAGATTTAGCGCAGTTCTTGAATTCAAATCACTAAGATATAATTAACCAACTTCCGTTGCGAAAACTATCTAAATCTAAATCCTAAGAATTCCAAATTCCTTTACGAATCCTAAAGTCTAAATCATCTTTTAAATCAGGTTTGATTTGTTCACAAAACAACTAAACTAAATTCCTTTGCAGATAGTTATTTTGCTCACCCTAGGTTTTATCATGTAATTAAATGCACTTCCGCGCCTAATCAATTATCCTAAGATCTATGTTCTAGGTAGCTAATATAGAACAAGCTTTGAACACAACCTAAAGCAAAGAACTAATTCAGATGGTGAATCCTAATCAACTAATCAACCTAGCATTCAGAGAAAACTCTTATAAGAACCCTGAACCTAAAGTGGATCTACTCAGACATGGAGAATGAAAACAACATGATTGAATAGATCATCAAATAAATCAATAAAAACATGAGTTCAGAGTTGTCTCTCCAAAAACCAAAGTAGAATCAAATCTAGGATAAAGCATAGCCATCAAAGTGGCTGAAAAACCTAATTATAATGCTAAAACACGTTATGAGGCTTTTTGTTATTAATAAAGTCTTCTGGACCAAATTGCAATTCTTCAACTCTTGGAAAAGTCGCGACTCGTGTTTGCTGAAATGGGTATCGACCGATACTCGTCAGTATCGATCGATACCGAGGCTTCAAATCGGGTAATCAGCTACACGAACGACTGCTTTGCTTCAAAATGCTCTAGAAAGCTCCAATATCTCCAATTATGCTCCAAACGTGCTAAACCCTGTAAAAGAATCTAAAACATTACAAAATAGTAGAAAGACTCTATAAAACGGACTTATATCATGGCTTAAACGGGGTAAAAACCATGATATATCAACTACATAGATCGACCTGGTATAAGCCAATGTCCACATCTCCGTCAAATAGTATTTCAAACACAACTCATGAAGTACTATGCGGATATCACGCCTTCCATTTTTCTTGAAGGAGATGAAAGCGGATAGTGCGTGGAGGCAAGGATACATATGAATATTATAGAACCTGCAAGTGCAAGTTTTGTTTGCCAAGCTCACCAAATATAGCTTTCCGTCTTTTGAAATGACCTCGTATTCAAGCTCATAACCGTTTACCTCCCTCACAGATAATTTCTCAGCATCATGCCAAATGCTGTGCAAGAAGTTCTCAACCAAAGGAACCAGTTTTTTCGCACTCGTTCCTGACACAGACTCGTTCCTATGCTCGTTAAACCAATCAGAAAACTTTCGAACTATCGTATCAAGCATGGGTATTAAGGAGTACTTCCTGGCATCCATAAAAGTTGTGTTTAGAGATTCCACGGAGTTGCTAGTGTCGAGGTTGTATCTAGCGACCGGAGATAAACATCTAGCCCATTTTTCTGGCACGGTGGTTTCCTCCACATACTTCGCCGCTGAAGGAAATCTCTGCTTAAACGCCTCGTAAAGCATATTGAACTCAGCCACCGTGTGAGCCTTACCGCACTCTTGGAATTTTTCGACGACAACGGCTCTGCTTGCGCTTGGAGCATTACCTTTAACGTTTTGAGACAAATGCCATAAGCAAAACCCATGATGAGCTTGTGGATAGACGTTAGCTATGGCGTTGATGAGGCTTACATTTCTGTCACTCACAAATACCAACTCGGAAGAGTCGTCTACAACGGTTTGCAGCTTCTCGAGAAACCAGGCCCAACTAGCATTATTCTCGCCGTCGAGTACACCGAATGCTATGGGATAAACATGACGATTGGGATCCTAAGCTGCGGCGAAAACTAGTACACCACCAAATCCGGCCTTCAGAAATGTTGCATCCACAATAATCACTTTCCTCATGAACTGAAACCCATCAATGCAAGCCCCCAAAGCTATGAATAGGTACTTGAATTTTCCCACCTCATCCAGTTCCACAGCCGTTTTCGTACCCTGATTCAGCTCCTCTAACACGTACAAATAACGATACGACATCCTGTAGTTATCTTCCGGGCTCCCACGCAAATCGCAAATCGCTTGATTTTTCCCTCTCAAAGCCGTGGAGTACGATACCTCTACACCAACTTTGTCCTTCACAAGTTCCATGATGACTCTAGGAATTGGAGTCTCTAGTTTCCCGGGATATGCCTCACTCACAATAGATGCGACTAGATGTACTGTTCCTTTCCTCTTCACGATGCCTTCTTCACTCTGACTAGCGTTGTTGCATGTGTGCATCTTCGTGTACGTTCTAATCGAGAAACCATCCGATTTTGGGATCTTCGCTGCTCGTACACTCCATTTACAAATTCGTTGAGCACATTTGGCCACCCATCGCACGGTATCCGATTTCTTTATAACATACCCGAAAGAGTTAACAAATATACCTCTATGAACCAACTCTACAACGGCTTTCTTACTAGGAAATTCTTGACGAATACTCAAATCCAAACCGTCATCCCATGGCTCTAAACTCTGACTACATTCAACAACAGGTGGTTCCTCAACATAATAATCACGCATATCCGATGAATCCATACCGTTACCCTCACATTCATCATCTTCATCATCATCATCGTCATCCTCTTCTTCTTGATTTCCTTCTTCGTTGTCAACATACAACATAATGGCATTGAGTCCTATTCCTCCGCTTCTATCATCATTGCACTACCAATCTATATAGTTCATACCATAAGAGCTTTTCCCCGCTCTCGACTGTTGCTCGGGCAGTTCCGATGTACTCAACAACTCCACATTCAAAACACTTATACGGTTCTCATTATCTAAATGCGTTAGATACACCAACAGATCCTCATCATCAAAAATAAACAACTTTTCCTCACATCCAACCAACCTAGCAATGTAACTCAATTGCAATTTAACCTTACTTTCATCTAACCCAAGCTTCTTGTATAACCTAGCTTCTACCATGGACATTGTTATCTCCTCAACTGATGTCTTGAACACTAGACCATTAATGCGACCTTCGCATTTATTATGTATGTTGACGTTGCTGCTCATTTTATCATGCCAAACCAATACCAAAAAACTCATTCAATACTGTTTTTTGTTCACAGTTTTACCCTAATTTTTCCCAGTTATACACTATTTATTCCTAGTTATTTACTAGTTTTACTAGTTATACATCATCTCGCAGTATTACTAGTTTTACTAGTTATAATATCATCCCCAACCCATATCGAACTCACCCAGATCGCAGTATTACTAGTTTTACTAGTTGTACTATCATCCCCAACTCAACTCAGATCGAACTCGAACTCACCCAGATCCAGTCCGTTTTGAGATTTCAAAAACTTACAATTCACTACGATTCAACTACTATAATGCATTTGTTAGCCAATATAGAGTCATATTCAACCCAGAAACATTCGTTAATCATCCAAATTTCCCCAAAATCCCCAAATTTCCCCAAAATCCCCAAAATTTACATCCATGATTTATTGCAACCAAACCTCAATTTTGGAAGTTAATGCAGCTCCGGTGGTGCAACAGCGGCGAAGGTGACGTCGCCGGAGGTGGAAGGGAGTGTCGTTCTTTGGTTTTTTGTTTGTTTTTTATTATAAAAAAAACAATTTAAGAGATTATAAGGAGAATAAGAGGAGAAGAGATACACTACAAGAAATGTGCATATTCGTAGCGCGCCATATCCGCTATGGTTGAAATCCATAGCGCTTTTACAGACGCTCTGTATACTCCCGTTATAAAAAACTCTGTACTTTTGATAGCGTTTTTAAGAAATGCAATTATATAGTAGATTTAATATAGCGCTCTTTTATATGCAATAGATATATTTATAATAGCGGGTGTTTTTTGTTATAAAAGTTGTATACATAGCGTTATTGATTCGTTATTGTATAATATTTAAAATTTCTTAGCGTTCATCTATAGCGTTTGTTTTTGTTTTTGTTTTTATAGCGTTTGTTTATATAGCGTTTGTTTATATAGCGTTTGTTTTTATAGCGTTTTTTATTCATATATTTTGTTTGTTTCGTATTTTGCAAATTTTAAATTTGCATTTGATCAAAATTTGAAACCTGATAAAAAAATTCCATAATACATATATTAACAAACAAACAAACAAGTTAAATTACAATACAAACCACTGAACAAATACTAACACAAGACTTTGAAAGTTAAATAAGTTCCAAAAACAACCCGAAAACTAAGACATGAAAAGTGTTTGTATCACACTAATTTAAGTTTGTCATTAGGCCAAGCAACCGTCGTACCTATAGCATCAGTAACATATTGGACTTCAGAATTTGGTCTCCACACTTCAGCATCTCCAATTTTTGACACATCTATCCAAACCTTGCTAGCATTCGGACCTAAAGGTACGAAGTGTACTCGATCGGCTGGATCAGTAGAACAAACAAGACCTTCTGCAACAATTTTTCCGGAGCCGCTGCAATCAAACAAGATACACTTCTTCTTGGTACCTTTGCTGCTACCAGTGCTTCTACTTGTACTCTGACACTCAAATTGTAAAACACATCCATCGGAAATCCATAAAAGAAACAGAAAATGATCGATAACAAGCAGAAGGTTTAGATATTTACCGCAGGTGATGTTTTTGGTGTAGTATCAAGTGTATTGATGACGATATCAACCTTATCAAATGGCCATGCGATTGTCGCATTTACATCATCACCCATCACTGCCATTTCAGCACTTGGCCTCCACAAAAAAGCATCATGATCAATCACCTTCTCAATCTTCATAATTGCAGCATTAGGACCCAGGGGAATTTGGTTGACCTTTTCATGTGGGTCAACTGAACATAATATACCCTCAGCAACAGTTCCACCACCATTCCAATCATAGATGTTGTATTTCGTAGATTCATCAGAGGCCTAAGGATTCATGCATATTAGTCATCCCATGTTTGAGCTTGAAAGTTCTACAAGTAAAGAATAAAAAAACAAGTTAAAAATGTTTACCGTGGATCCAGCAGGCTTATGTCCACTTGGGGAGCTGTAGTCAGAAGCCAAAACCACCCTACAGCTTGGCCATAGAATTTTGGCACCTACAGCTTGGCTAATTGAGCAAATTGTTGTTGTAGGCCTCCATACATATGCATCTGGGTCTGTAGCAGACTTCACAATAACTGCCGCCGCATTAGGACCGAGTGGAATATGACCAATCTTATAGCTTGGTTCAGCCGAGCAGAATTCTCCTTCCCCGACAACAACATCTTCTGACGTATACCAATCTAATATCTTACACTTGGTTCCTTCTTTGCTTATGTTTGAAACCTCAGATCGAGCATCCACACCTTGACATGATGACTAACAAGAAGAAAAACAATTGGTTAAAAACTTATTTCATTGGCCATCATCAAAAACAAGTGTGAAACTTACTTTATTTCCAGCTAAGCCACGAACTTGATTCTGCAATTCTTCAATCTTGGTCAGCATTTCTGCTTGTGAAGCTTCAAGCTTCAGAACATGCGAGTCTCTAGCATTAAGGAAATCCATCTTGTTCATAGTAATCCCTCTGCCCATCCATTTAACTCGTCCATATCTCTCTCTCCCTAAAACTTGACTGACAGCATCTTCTCTTACATTTTCAGTGGATGTGGAGTCCATTTGACTATCGATTGATTGTATCCTTTCCTGATACAAATATTTGTAAACAATTTGTTTGAACCAGATTATCTAAGAGTCTAAAATAAAACATTAATAATAAGAATTTTATGAATTCTTACAATCGTATCTGCAAATTCTTTTTTCACAGGTCTCCCATCAGAGTGAGTGTGTCCTGCTAACCAGACCTTACTTCTAGTCACCTTCTTTGGGTCAGAACTCTTCTTTTTCTACGAGTAAAACGTACTCAACAAAAGTATATAATTGTTATACAATTTAAAAATACAATACACGAGAAACACACATACCATTTCCATGGATAGACGAAACATTCCTTTCCTGCTGGTGGTGTGAGGAATCTGAGACTTCCTCAGCTCCTTGTATTTCTGACTTTGTACCTGCAATCCGGCAATTACCCAATGTTATTATCTAAATCACCAAGTACATGAAAAAGTAACAACTACATTACCTTAAAAGCTGTGGAAGTCCTAGTCTTCACCCAATTGTTCCAAGACGCAGGAGATTGAATGTTGCTTGGTTTTAACTTAAGCCTCTGAGTGGCACTCTTAGTTTCTCGAAGTTTAGAAACAAGTCTAGATTTAGAAGCCCTCCAGATAGAACCCATCTGCTTGAAAACACATTCTCTTTGCCAACCATCTTCCAAATCAAACCTTGCCTACAAAAAAATTACAAAGTTAGACATAAACTCTCATGAGTTTTGTAAATTAAAACTGAGTACCTTAATTTCCTCCCACATTGTATCCTTAGTTGCACAGTCAACTGCCCTCCAATCATCAACTAGTACCGGTACATGCTCCCTCACAAGAGGACCAAGAAATGAGGAAAGTGTCACTGAACCTGGTCCCGAATGTTCGCCCAACACGGAAAATTCTACAGTTACCTTATGCATAGCCTCTTTTGTCAATTTACGCATCTTAGTCGGCCCTCGTATTCTCCTTTTCTTATTCTCACACTGCTGGGTTTGTTCTTGCTCTCCACTCAATTGGGATGTAGCTCCTCTACTGGTTTGCTGCTCAGTCTCAGCATCGTTCTCTGTAGGGTTTTCAACCTCTTCTACTTCTGGAGCCATTTCTTTCTCAACATGTTCATTTTCCTTAGAATGTTCTTCAATTTCTTCGTTTTCTGAATCCACTTCAAGGTCTTCACCTTCCTCCTCATGAATTTGGTCTTCAACCTCATCAACTTGCTTGTCTACCATCTGATATTTATCCTTTACAGACATCCCAATATCATCATGTTTATCAGTACCACTACCCTTCTGCCTAGTCTTCTGCTGTCGAATTTTTCTCACCGGCAGTTCGGCAGGGCTTACATCCTCATCTAGATTACGCTTGCTACGTCGGACAACAGCATTCGTTGGTCTCGTCTGGCATGTTTGACCCTTAAACATGGCAGAGTAAAAATAATCACAATTAGTATAAAAGCTTATGCATGGCAAAACAAATCTCCAAAAAATAAACTGATGGCTAATATTATATTAAGACCCCTTCACAATCATCCCTAACACAGAAACTCTCATCATCAGACAATTGATTTCCCAAATCTTCATTTTGCTGGACTGATATTGTTCCACTAACAAACTCCTCTTCTGTCTCCAATTCGTGATATCCCCTCGGTGGCGCCCGCATAACTACATACCACGATGAGGAGTCATCTTC
>PKML01057272.1:99595-137762 GCA_002933935.1 Eutrema yunnanense | reverse complement strand
CTAGGGGTGGGCATTTCGGTTTAATTTCGGGTTCGGTTCGGGTTCGGTTCGGTTCGGTTAATTCGGGTTGAATAAAACTCTAGCCGAACTCAACCGAAATAAGTTTGGTTCGGTTTGTGTTCGGTTTGGATTTAGTTCGGTTTGGTTTAGTTCGGTTCGGTTGTACTTTGGTTTGGTTTTAGTTCGGTTTAAAAAAAATCAACTTATAAAAACAAGAATCCTAACGAAACGTAAACAAAACGAAGTTATAAAAAAAATCATTCCCTAAAATTTTAAAACCAAACTGAAAGTATTCCACTTAATCAAAATTAAAAAAAAAATTAAAAAAATTTATGGTTTCGTCTTTCCACGCCACTAAAATGAATATACAACAAGTCAATAACTTAAATATAAGTTAATTATACAAGTTAATGTTTATTCATCTCTTATATGAGTCATTATAGGCTTATATCATTAATATAAAACTATCACCGTATGTGTTATTATTTTTAATATTATTAATTAACTAATTAACAAAAACACATTGGTTTATCGGTTCGGTTCGGTTTTAAACCGAACCGTTCGGGTTGAGAAAAACTTCAACCAAATGGTTGGGTATTAACTATGGTTTGGTTTGGGTCGGTTTGAGTTCGGTTTGGTTCGGTTGGTTCGGTTCGGTTCGGTTAAAATGCCCACCCTAAAAACAACTAACCTTCCAATATGGTAAGTCGAAAAATATTGATCGTTTCTTCCACCGCCATTGATCAGTGTCCTCTTCATATTCTTCATCTGAAACCACATCATCTTCACATAACTCAGCTCGTTTTCTTTTACTATCCTTACCTAAAGGTCTTCCAAAGTCATTCCTGAAATTCTTAATCGCCTCAAATATTTCTGCTCCGGTTTGAATTCTCCTTATAGTCCCGTCCTCAACAGTGTTATCAAACCATCCCTTTCTGTGTCTATAAGGATGTCCAGGTCTGAGTCGTTTCCTATTTCCCAAATAGACATACTTTCTACTAAACTTCAGCCACCTATGTGGTGTATCCTTCCCACATACATTACAAGCTTGTTTTCCCTTCACTTTACATCCAGACAAAGTCCCTAAAGCTGGATAGTCACTGATACTCCACAACAACAAAGCTTTAAGTGTGAATTTCTCTTTTAAAAATGAGTCATACACCACAATACCTTCATTCTACAAGTCCTTCAAGTCATCTATTAATGGTTGTAGATAAACATCAATATTGTTGCTCGGTGCAGTTGGTCCAGGGATTAACATAGTCAGCATGATATTCTCAGCTTTCATACACGTTGTTGGAGACATGTTATAATTCACTAACAACACTGGCCAGGTACTGTATTTGGTGTTCTGAATAGAGAAAGAGTTCATACCATCAGTAGAAATACATAGCCGAAGGTTTCTAGGTTCATCAGCAAACTCTGGCCACTTCTCTTTCACCTGAGCCCAAGTTATAGAATCCACTGGATGTCTCATTGTACCATGTTCTGCTGCATTGCTTAAATGCCAACGCAAATCTTCAGCAATTCTTTTTGATCTAAACATCCTACTGAATTTTTCCTTGATCGGAAAATACCTAAGGACCTTCGCAGGAATTCCCTTCTTCACATCACCACTGTGCTTATCCATTTCCCATCTTGAAGCACTACATCTTGGGCAGCTTTCCATCTTATCATACTGCTTCCTATATAGAACACAATCATTCTTGCATGCGTGAATGACATCATTGTTGATTTATGTGATTAAGAGTGATCTGAAGCAAGAACAAGATGAAGAACAAGAGAGAGAGAAGGAGAAACGATTTTAGAGAGAGAGAGAGTATTTTGTGATTATCTCATCTTGTTATCTTTCAATAAACATAGCCACATACATATAACTTAATTACAAGAAAGAAAGAGGCAAAACAGTGCCTAAACCAATCTTAACCACAAGTAGAGTAAATCTTATCTACTAACAAAGAAGATGAAATCTGTTTTTTTACTGTTCATCCGTGCGATTAGTTTCTGATGAATCAATGTCGTCGACACAC
Organism: Eutrema yunnanense; assembly: GCA_002933935.1. NCBI lineage: Eukaryota > Viridiplantae > Streptophyta > Magnoliopsida > Brassicales > Brassicaceae > Eutrema > Eutrema yunnanense. The sequence goes on along the minus strand of PKML01057272.1, from coordinate 135,732 downwards.
TCCTCAACACACCCGTGTGATTAGTTTCTGATGAATCAATGTCGTCGACACACTCCTCAACACACTCCCTTGATTAGCTTCTGATGAATCAGTGTCGTCGACACACTCCTCAACACACTTCCTTGATTAGCTTCTGATGAACAGTGTCGTCGACACACTCCTCAACACACTAGCTTCTGATCAACACTCCCCCTCAAGATTGGCTGATGGAGATCCAATAAGCCTATCTTGCAATGAAGCTCATCACATACCTTCGAAGTCGTCGCCTTGGTGAAGATGTCAGCCACCTGATCTGAGCTCTTCACGTAGGAAGGAAGAATGATTCCAGCTTGAACCTTCTCCCTGATATAGTGACAGTCCACTTCTATATGCTTAGTTCGTTCATGAAACACTGAGTTGGAAGCAATGTGTATTGCTGCTTGATTGTCACAATGCAACACGATCGGTTCAGGTGACTCCACTCCAAGATCTTTGAGAAGCGCCTTTAACCAAATTAATTCTTTTGTGATATTTCTCATTGCTCTATACTCAGCTTCAGCACTTGAGAGAGAGATCACTTTCTGCTTCTTACTCTTCCAAGTGACTGCATTTCCTCCAACAAACGTGCAATAACCAGTTGTAGACTTTCTATCAACTCTATCTCCTGCCCAATCTGCATCACAATATCCAACAATATCAGTGCTGGAATTGTGACCCATCCATATGCCTTTGCCTGGTGAACCTTTCAAGTATCTCAAGATCCTTTCAACCATCTTCCAATGGTGCTTAGTAGGAGCTTGCATATGCTGGCTTACTTGATTCATAGCAACGCAAATATCTGGTCTAGTAATGGTGAGATAAATCAGCTTACCCACCATTCTTTGGTACTGCTTTATATCCGCAACTGGCTCCCCCTTTGGCTCATCCTTGTAGCTCTCTTCTATAGGCGTTTTACAAGGTTTGGAACCAAGTTTCCCTGTCTCATATAAGAGCTCCAAAGCATACTTCCTTTGAGAGAGAAACAACCCCTCCTTTAGTTTGCAAACTTTAATCCCAAGGAAGTATTTTAATTCCCCCAAGTCTTTGATGTCAAAAGAATTCTTGAGGAGGTCTTTTGTATACTTAACACCATCAACATTATCACATGTGAGGATAATATCATCCACATATATAAGCACAGCAACAATACCTTTCTCCCCTTGAGTTGTGAATAACGTGTGATCAGCCTCTGACCTACGAAACCCTTTCTCAAGGAGACAGCTGCTCAGCTTTTGATACCACACCCTTGGAGACTGCTTAAGACCATATACAGCTTTCTTGAGTTTACAAACTCTGCTACTATTGGCCACGTCATGAAAACCCTGAGGCGGCACCATATACACTTCTTCTTCCAATTCTCCTTGGAGAAATGCATTCTTCACATCCATTTGCCATAGATCCCATGAGAATAGTAGCAATAGAGAGAAGAACACGTACTGAGTGAAGCTTTGCTACTAGTGCAAAGGTTTCTGTGTAGTCCTCTCCATATCTCTGAGTGTATCCCTTGGCAACAAGCCTAGCTTTATACCTCTCAATCTCTCCTGAGCTGGTGTACTTGATTGTGTAAACCCATCTACACCCTACCAGCCTCTTTTCCAGAGGTAGATCTACCATATCCCAAGTACCATTCTTGCACATGGAAGCAATCTCTTCTCGCATTGCGTTAACCCACACCTCACTCTGACATGCTTCTTCATAGGTACTTGGCACTTTGTGTTGATCAGTCTTAGAAAGAAAAGCTTTGTGTTCTTGTGGGAGATGAGCAACCGAGCAATATCCCTGTATAGGGTGAGCTACAGCCTGGTTATTGTAATACACTCTTGTGTTTTTTCCAAATTTCAATCTTTCACTTCTTCTTAGGGGCTGAACCAACTCAGTCTCTTCTGGTTCTGCCTCTTTTGGTTCTGCCTCTTCAGAATCTTCAGCTATGACATCTTCTAGGGAATATGAAACAAAGTCATTTAAGTAAGATTCCCCCTCTCTACGATCAGCATCAGTATCGCTCGATACTGGGGTCTTTGCGTTTTCTTCACCGCTGCTATCATGTGTGCTCTCTTCACCGCCCATATCAACTACTGGAGCCTCCAGATGTCTCTCTTCACTACTAGTTGGTGGAATTTGAGGACCAGCTAGAGTAGTGAGACCATCAAGTATACTCTTCAAGATGGCAGCTCTGTCGTTAGAGAAAGCGAGGTCTTTAAGCTCATTCCAATTCTCATCACAGAAATAACCCTTTTCCTCATCAAACTTGACTTCCCTAGAGACATACACACGCCTGGTCTCTGGATCATAGCACTTGTATCCTTTCTGAGTGGGAGAATAGCCAACAAACATACACTTGATGCTCTTGGGCTCTAGCTTGTTCCTCTGAGCTTCTGGTACAAACACATAGCAAACACTCCCAAACACTCTAAGATGGTCATTACTCGGTTTAGTGTTGTTTAATACCTCATATGGAGACACATTTCCAAGGCCCTTGGTTGGCAGCTTGTTGATCAGATAACACGCAGTCATCACTGCATCTCCCCAATACTGCTTTGGGACACATTTGTCAAACATCATGGTCCTAGCAACCTCCATAAGATGTCTATTTTTACGTTCTGCAACTCCATTTTGCTGTGGAGTATAGGCACAAGATGTCTGATGAACAATACCTTGCTTTCCCAACAACTCCTTAAATTGTCTGCTCATATATTCCCCGCCATTATCACTTCTCAAGATCTTAATCTTGGCTCCAAACTGTGTGGAAACATAGTTGTGGAAATTAGAAAATGCCTCAAATACCTGACTCTTTGATGGCATAAGGGTGACCCATGTGTACTTGGACTTCTCATCAATGAACGAGACAAAGTACTTGTACTGATCCCGAGAAGCACATGGTGCAGTCCATACATCTGAATGGACCAGATCAAAGCATTCATCATAAGTGGTAGATGAATATGGAAAAACCGTCCTACAATGTTTTCCCAAAATGCACGCTTCACATTCTAGATGATTGTTGATCAAGTTTGGTAGGGCAGCGTGAAGAGTTTTAGCATGAGGATGACCCAGTCGAGCATGCCAAACAGAACTAGTGCAAACAGAGCTCAAGGCAGAATGAGAAGCTGCCACACTATTAGGAGTAGACAGAATATAGAGGCCATCTTTGGCACTTCCCTCGCCAATGATTTTCCCTGACTTACTATCCTGAAACTTTACATCTTCAGGGCTAAAAACAGCCAAACAATCAAGGTCCTTCGTTGCTTTATGCACAGACAGCAAGTTTGAAGAGAACTCAAGCATATACAGAGCTTTTATGTTCCTCTTGAACAGCTCTAAATCTCCAATTCCTCTAATTGGAACATCCTCCCCATTAGCAATGGTAACCTTTCCAGAGTGAGATTTCACATTGCTAATAAGCTGACCATCACTAATCATATGGTCTGAAGCTCCAGAATCAATTATAATAGGCTTATGCGTTTTTGAAGCAAATAAACCCTTTCCAGATTCTTTTAGGTTTGTAATGGATGTGATGAGAGCTTCCAAGTCTGACTTCTTAATCACATCATCAGACGCAGCAACCATAGCCCTCGCAGCAACACCCCTAGTCATCTCCCCCATCTTCTTCAGCCTTTTTGGGATCAAATAAGGATAACGCATCCAACACCTCTCCTTGGTGTGTCCCCTGATATTGCAAATGTCACACCTAACACTCGTAACACGCTTTCTTTCTGCTTGATAAGCACTCCGACCTACACAAGCAGCTTCACTTGTCTTTTGAAAAAGACCTCTTGATCCTTCTTCTTTTTGTATCATCATACACACCGCATTCAAGGTGGGCAGTTTTTCAAACCTTAGAATGTGCAGAATCAGTTCTTTAAACGATCCATTCAGAGTGAGGAGGAGTCCAAAGACTTGATCCTGCTCACGCCTCTCATTCAACTCCTTCAGATCAGTGGTAGGCGGTCTCAACGTCTCCAGCTCTGCCCACAATCCCCTGGAGTCTCCAAATAACTCCTTGAATGACCTCTCCTCTTGTTGGAGATCATTCAAAACCTTCTTTACCTCAAATATTCTACTGATATTAGAGGTATTACCATACACACTCATAAGAGTGACCCACAATACCTTTGCAGTTTCAACATATGAGTAAGCTGCAAGGATTGTATGCTCCAATGAGCTCTGAAGAACAGCCAACACAAACTGGTCTTCATGGATCCACTTGGAATCCTCCTTGTCCGTAGATAACACGTGAGAGTCTTCTACATGCTCCCATAAGCCACAGCTGCGCAGAATAGTCTTTGTGAGCCTAGACCATAGAAGATAGTTATCCCCATTGAAAGTAATCGGAACAGTGATCATCTTCTTGTTTTCCATCTCTTTTCTCGAAGAACAATGGTAAAGTAATAGGATTCTTGCGGAAATCAGGTCCTATAGAGCGATCTGCTCTGATACCATGTTGATTTATGTGATTAAGAGTGATCTGAAGCAAGAACAAGATGAAGAACAAGAGAGAGAGAAGGAGAAACGATTTTAGAGAGAGAGAGAGTATTTTGTGATTATCTCATCTTATCATTTCAGAATAAACATAACCACATACATATAGATTAATTACAAGAAAAAAAGAGGCAAAATAGTGCCTAAACCAATCTTAACCACAAGTAGAGTAAATCTTATCTACTAACAAAGAAGAAGAAATATGTTTTCACTGTTCACCAGTGTGTACTGTTCATCACTCTGATGAACATTGTCGTCGACACACTCCTCAACACACTCCCTTGATTAGCTTCTGATGAACAGTGTCGTCGACACACTCCCTTGATTAGCTTCTGATGAACAGTGTCATCGACACACTCCTCAACACACTAGCTTCTGATCAACAATCATAACCAAAACCAAATACCTTCAAGAACCTCTTAATCTCATATGTTGACTTTGGAAGCACATTATTTGCAGGTAGCATGTCATGGACCATCGTCAATAGCTGATCAAAGTAGTTCTCTGACATCCCACTCTTCACTTTTATGCGGTAGAGGCCCATGATTGCAGAGACCTTGGTGTAATTGGGACACGTCGAGTACAATGGTGATTCAGCATCATTCAACTTCTTACTAAACTCAGATTCTTCAGTAGTTAAACCATCAGCAAACTGAGATCCACTTGGCTTCGGTGACTGTGGACTCCCTTCACCATCAAAATAAGTTATCCTAAACAGCTCATAAGCCTCCAAACCAGAAGTTTGATCATCATCCTTCTTATCTTCCATTCTGTCCCCATGTATACTCCACACTGTTTTCCTCTTGTACTTATGATCCATTCCCCTAATCACTAAATGATCGAATACTGCATCGACCGGTTGATGGCAAACATTACGGCAATCGATGCATGGACAGAAAATCTCGGTACGATAACCCAAACTACTTGCTGATGCATTCACAAATGTTCTACTTACGGCAATCGATGCATGACCAATTTCTCTTCATTAAGGGTTATAGAGATTAGAAGGGGACAATGTTGCCAAAAAAATTTTCAACAAAGGATATATAAGACGTTGACCCCTTTTCTGTGCTCGAACTCAACACCTTTCGAGAAATCACCTCATATATCCCTAAATCTAAAACACAAGTCTGAAAACTCCTTATAAAACCATTTTTGTTTTGATTTATTTTTAATTCGAAAACAAGTGTTTTACTTTGTTACCCTAGCCAAAACTCCAAAATTACATTTCATACCAGGGTTTTATCCACCTACCCAAAACCTATAGGATCTAACCCGATTGCTAAAAATTGAAATCGAACTCTCCTCCTCAAACAATCGCGCAACTCTCTTTCTCACAATCCCTAAAACCTTTCTAACTGATCTTCGTAAAACTAGGGATAACTCCAGTTTTCGAATTCGATCGAAGAGGACAAAGATAGGACCAAAGACATGGGGGGGGGGGGAAAGAAGAAGACGATTGCTCGAAATGAAGAGGTAGAAGGTATTAGGGGTTCGGATCCGGTTGTCTCAGAAGTGGTGGTTCCTCCTCCAATCGTCGAGGGAACCGCCGAGGCGAATCCTGCAAAAGAAACTGAAGGAACTCAGACGGAAGGAGAAGAAGAGTCAAATGAAGGAGAAGAATCAAATGAAGAAGATGAAGAAGACGAAGAGACGGAAGGAGAAGAAGAGGAAAAAAGCGAAGAAGAGAGTGACGAAGAAGAAGAAGGAGAGGACGAAAAAGAAGGGGATCTTGAGAAACCGAGTGAAGGAGGGAGTGAAGAACACGGAACAGAGAGTGAAGAAGAAGAAGAGATGGAGAAAGATACAAACCGAGTCATCAATAACGATGAGCCCCTCCCAAACGTGTCCTCTAAGCCAATCACGGATGGGGCTCGAGAAGGAGACGATTCCCATGACAGCTCTGATTCCCATTCGGTAAGTATTCCCATTTAGTTAGGTAAAACTAGGGAATTTGAGTTTTGTGTATGCTCCTCTTGATGTCAATTTGTTGGGTTTAAAGTAAAACTAGAAAACTCGGTAGAACTAGACTGTCGTAAAACTGGAAAATTTGGGAAAACTATATTGATGTATAAGTGAAATAACTTGATAAAACTGATTGTTGCAAAAATACGGTGATGAAACAATGGCACTGCAACCTCTCAGAATGTACTTCCCAGCAACGGAGTACACGAAAAAAATAAAGATTTCGACGAGGTGCTACGTCAAAGAATTTCTGTCAACTCTTGAGAAGTTGGAGCCTCCGGTTACGCGTCACGAGAGGAATTGGTTTCAAACGCATCCGCAGTTCAGACACATCTTCCACTTGCCGAAGGACAACAACCACAAGCTCCAGGGCATGTGGATGTTATTGCTTCGAACCGCCTGCATAGAGAAGAAAAAGGAAGCGTAGTTTATGGTGAATGGCGTTCCGGTCCGATACGGTCTGAGGGAGCACGCGTTGATCTTCGGATTAAACTGCAAAAACTTACCGGTGAATTATAATGAGTTGGGTGGCAAGACTTTGATATCATCATATTTTGCATCATTCTAGCATCCGTTTCACTTAGGTTTCGAGTCATTTACATGTAGTTCATGATATCTCTTTAGCATTTTAGTCATTTTAGGAGTCTAGTGTGTCCACATTTAGTCCTAGAGAGTCCTTGCATGTTTTGGATCGCATTTCAGGTGCTAAAGAGGAGATTCGAGACCCGAGGAGAGGAGACGGAAACCGTACCGACGTCACTGGTCGGTATTGGTGCTCGGTATCAGAAGCAGAGGAGTTGCACCGAGGTCACTGCTCAGTGCAACTGATCGGTATAGCCCGACGGAGGAAAACAGCCACAATACCGACGTATAACACCGAGGAGTGACGTCGGTATCGAAGCTTCAGGGGATTGTACCGATGTCACTGCTCGGTGCTGCCACAGGAAGAAACCCGTGGGAAAAGTCCTTAATACCGAGCAAAGATACCGAGGAGTGACCTCGGTATCCACTGAAGAACAATCTCCTCAATACCGATGCCACTGCTCGGTACTCCTCGTCGGTGTACTAACCCAGGCCCAATACCGAGGTGTTACACCGAGCAGTGACCTCGGTATTGGCCGAACCAAAACTTTTTATCCATTTAAACCGGGTCGGTACCCGGTTTGTCCCGGGTCGACCCGGTTCGTCACTATTCACTATTTAAGCCCAAAAACCTAATTTGGAGGGGCTAAGTCTTTTCTTAAGCAAAAACCCTCTCTAAGAGTGATTTGTAAGAGATTGATCCTTTTAATTTATGCAATTTGAGTATTGTTTTCTTGATTGAATCCATCTATCTTCTACTTTCTAATCATTCAATCATCTTGATCATGAGTTTTAACACTTCTTTTCTTGGATTTGTTAAACCCATGATGATTAGTGAGTAGTCTTAAGGACCTTGGGATAAGGTAGATTAGGGTGATCTAGGGTTTGATTAGTGGTGTTTAGGGTTAGATAATCTTATATTCCTTCTTGTCTAGAGTCCCTAATGCTAGATCTAGCTTGAAAGAGTGGATCTAGATCACAAGGCATTTCATGAACACCAAGTGTTTGATGAAATGCCAAGACCAACTAGACAAGAGATTTATGTTCCTAACCTAAGATATTAGTTGTTTAGGGCATATCTTTGGTTGATCTTGTTATGATTCTTAATGCTTGCTAGTTGTTAATCCACAAATGATGATTTGCTAATGGACTTGATAATTAGCATAGTGATTAGTTGCTTGAAAGAGAACTAATCTAGATTAGAGATCTATTACCTAGGAATTAGCTTCTTGAGTAAATGAACATCACTAATTGGACTTGGATCACCTTATATCATTAACCTTATCTCTTGCTCCGCTTTTGTTATTTGGATCACAAATCATTTAGTTATTACTTCGCTTAATTTGAACTTGAATACTTAATCACCAATTACCTCGTTTAGCTTAAATTACTTATGAACCTTGCATTCTTAGTGTTTAGAACAATCCCGATTATGGATTGATAACCTCTTTACTACATCGTATTGGGGATATTGATACCTCCTAGAGACTAAAAAGTCTTGTGTCAATTTGGCGCCGTTGCCATATTGGGATTTGTTTTAAAATTAAGGTTTAGGCTCTTTGTGAGATTAAGCTTTATTTGCTACAAAGTTACTAATCTTGTTTGCTTTCAATTTCTCTCTCTAAACCTATAGGTGCATGCATACACGATCTCGATGCAACGACAATCTAGTTGGACTACGTGACGACATACATCGATCATACCGAGGGTTTCGAACAAGAGAAGCACGTGTAAGACAACAAGAAGTTGAGACCAACATGGATCACTTTGAGAATGTTCCACTTGGGAACATCAATGAACCCATTCCCCACCAAAGGAACGGTGGGAATGGGGATGGACACGGCAACAACCAAGGAGGTGCTGGTAATGGAAACCATCACGCACAAGGTGGTAATGGAAACCATCCCGCACAAGGTGATAATGGAAACCACCACGCACAAGGAGGGAACGCCCACAACGACCCTCATCCACCCGCCCGGCCAAGAGGTCCCAACCATCCACCAAGAGCTAGAAACGTTGTTGGAGAAGGCGATGCCTCTAATGCTCACCAAAACCGCCAAGGCATTCAAGCTCCACCGGTGGAGAATAACAACTTCGAAGTAAAACCGGGAGTTATCAACATGGTTCAAGCCAACAAATTTCATGGCTTGTCCATGGAGGATCCCTTGGACCACATTGACCAATTTGATCGGATATGTGGTCTCACGAAGATCAATGGGGTCTCCGAGGATGGGTTCAAGCTTCGTCTCTTCCCATTCTCTTTGGGTGACAAGGCTCACCAATTGGAAAAGACCTTACCCCAAGGATCTATCACTTCGTGGGATGATTGCAAACGCGCGTTTCTAGCCAAATTCTTCTCACCGGCTAGAACCGCCAAGCTTCGCAACGAGATCTCAAGTTTCACACAACGATCCAATGAGTCTTTCAATGAGGCTTGAGAGAGATTTATAAGCTACACGTCTCAATGCCCACACCACGGCTTTAGCAACGCCTCACTCCTAGGCACACTTTACCGTGGTGCTTTACCTAAGATCCGTATGCTTCTTGACACGGCATCTAACGGGAACTTCTTGGCTAAAGACGTTGAGGAAGCAATGGAGCTTGTCGAGAATTTGACCCAAAGTGACGGTACCTACGCGACGACTATGACCGCGCCACAAGGACCACTAGTGACTTTGATGAGAACAAACGGGCCAAAGACATGAAAGCTCTTAACGACAAGTTAGACAAGCAAGCCAATTTGATTGATAAACTACTAGTGTCTTCCCAAAAGACGGTCAACTTTGTGGATGCTTATGATGAGAACCAAGGTTATTTTCAAGAGGAGAACGTAGACATGAACACTCAAGAGGAGGTTAACTATGTGGGGAATCAAGGGAACTTCCAAAACCAAGAGAACTACCAAAGACAAGGGTTCAATCAAAACTATCGGAACCACCCCAACTTCTCTTACCGGAACACAAATGTGGAGAACCCACAAGATCAAGTCTACCCTCCACAACCTACTCAACCTCAAGGAGCCCCACAAAAATAATTTCAACCTCAAGGGCAAGCTTCTAATACCAACAATCAAGTCTTTCTCCCAAGGAACCAATTCCAAGGGAACCAAGGTGGATTTCAAAACAAAGCTCCACCCGGTTTTCAAGCACCTACGTCTAAACCGCAAGAACTTGATTTGAGCTCCATGTTCCAACAACTACTTAAGGGACAAGCGGAGATCCATACGAAGGTGGATTGCTCTTACAACGATCTTAATAGCAAGGTTGAGGCATTGAACTCAAGGGTGAAATCAATAGAGCAACGGAGTGCCGCCCCTTCTTCACAACATACTCAAGTCTCTTCAAATGGGAAAGCCATACTAACCTCTAAAGAGTCTTGCAACACCTTTTCCAATCTTAAAGAGCAAGGTCACATTATTGAGGAGTTCCTCGGGTTAGTCTCTAGCCTCAACGAGGACATTGAGGAACAAGGTGGAGAGGTGACCCTTGGAAGTGAGAATGATATGATGTCGGTTGGAGAAAAGAGTAACAAGGTTGAGGAGTCCATCAAGGACTTGGTTAAAGTGAAAAACGTGGAGACACAAGTTGAGTCAAAGAGAGAGACTCCACCTCCATATGAGCCTCCACCTCCATATGAGCCTCCACTTCCATTTCCTGGTCGTTTCCTCAACAAGGCACAAGAGAAAGTGCCTCCAAGTACAACAAGGATCGAGCCTAAGACTCTCCCAAAGCTTGGAAACCCCGGGAAATTCTCAATATCTTGCACACTTGGACTCTTGGAAGTTGATGATGCTTTGTGTGACTCGGGATCAACCGTTAATGTCATGACTTTGGAGATGGCCAAAAGTCTTGGGATAGATAAGTTGAACGATTACCCCTCCACCATCACATTTGGAGACTCTTCCACGAAGAAACCTCTTGGCATGATTGAAGACTTTTCCCTTAAGATTGGAAAGTGTCTTGTACCAACGGACTTCGTTGTGATGGAGATGGCACCAAACATAAAACTCCCTCTACTCCTCGGGACCCCATTCCTCAACACAACCGGTGCAAGCTTGGACTTCATAAACAAGAGGGTTGTTCTTATGAACGTGGATGACAAGAAGTTCTACACAATGAGGCCTTCTTCCACCGCTATTTGTGGGGCAATTATTTGTGGGGACAATGAAGCCAAAGCCCGTAAGATTGAGTATGTGGGCGTATGTGAGACGGTGAGTATTGGAAGGGTTGAAGAAGCCCTAGCTCTAGATGGAAGTTGCTTGTATTCCCTCTTTCACACCACAACGGAGAGTGAGGGTGAAAATGCTAAGGTTGATGAGAAGAGGACAAAGCCTAGGTCCGAGAAGAGGACAAAGCCTAGGTCCGAGAAGAGGAAACCGAGAATACTCAAGGGGATTGAACCCTTGCTAGACCAACCTTCGATCGTGACTCTCATCTCATGGAAACATGAAGAAGGGATGATTGAGTACAAGGTCAAATGTAGAGGGCGCCCCAAGCCTTTTGCCAAGGCCATAGCAACCCTCACACCGGAGGTTAGTGAGCCAAATCAAACCGGTCTTCAAAGCTTAATGGGTAAAGTTCTCAAACTCGAGCTTACCGAACCGCCAAGGAGTGCTTTCACTCCTCCACTACTCGCCTAAAAGGGTAACAAACGTCGAACTTAGTGACGTTAAACAAAGTGCTCTTGGGAGATACCCCAAGCTTATCATTGTACATATTTACTTTTTGTTTATCTTTCTTTTCTATCTTTGCTAGATCTTTTTGATGTTTTTGTTGAGTATGCATAGGAGTTCAAAGGCAAAAAGGCGAATACCGAATAGTGACACCGAGGAGTGACCTCGGTATGGACTTACCAAGAACAATACCGATGTCACAGGTCGTTATCACAGCTCGGTATGGAAACAGGAGGAAAATATCCTTAATACCGACGAGTGGTACCGAGGAGTGACCTCGGTATTAACCGACACCGAGGTGTGATACCGAGGAGTGACCTCGGTATTCTGTGTAAAACGAGGACCAATACCGACGTCACATGTCGGTGCCACAGCTCGGTATGGAAACAGGAAGAAAACCTCCTTAACACCGACGTGTGACACCGAGGAGTGACCTCGGTATTGACCAATACCGAGGTGTGACACTGAGGAGTGACATCGGTGTTCGCCGAAAACTTTGAAAAATTCAGACCCGATCCAGGTAAGATCCGACCCGACCCAGGTAAGTCTTCTTCTTCTTTGTGTTCCACGCGACCAGACCCATATTTTTTTTACCTTCCCTTTCGCGATTTCAAGAGAGAAAATCCCCCTCTTTTCTCAACCAAATTTGGTGATTCAAAGCCCCATAATCTCGATTTTCACTGTTCTTTTTTGGATTTATCATCATTTCAAGCATCTAATCCAAATTCCCCATGGTATTATTCAATTAAAATTTTGAAAACATTGATTTTGTTCTTGAAGAAACATTGCTTGAATATGGTTTGATATTTTGGTTCATTTGTGCAAATACCTTGGGGATGGTTTATCTATGCTTAAACTTGATGATTCATGTGCAAGATTTTGAGAAATTGGGATTTTGAGAAATTAGGATTTTGAGAATTAGAGATTGTGAATTGGGATAATTTGTTTGTTAGGTGCGACTTGTGACCTTCGTTCGTTGCTCTTAGATCATCTTTTGGTGACCCCTTGTTGATTTGATAAGAAATTGTACCTATGCTCATGAATTGTCTCAAGCATATTTGTAGGTACAATGTCGGACAAGGGCGCTCCATCGACACGGGCACGGACCAAGGTTTCAACAGCTGGGAAAGGGAAAGGAATTGCCCAAGCTACGGCCGCGGAAAAGGGAAAAGGGATTGCCAAAGCTAGTGCCAAGGCAAAAGCTAAACCCACGGAAAAGGGAAAAGGAAAGAGAGCCGAAGAAGAGGTCGAGAGAGAGAATGTCCCCATGCCGGGACGGACAAAGCCAAGTGAGCAAGAGTATTTCGACAAATTTTGCCAAATAAAATGCGAGCAAGGCAAATTTGTCGATACGGAGACAATGGGTATAAGCGACGAAGTGTGGACTCTCTTTGAGAACATGGGGCTAAGGAAGTTCATGAGCATGAAACACGAAGCTACCAAGGCACTCACCGGCAAGTTCCTAGCCACCCTACGAGCTAAGTTCTATGACACGGAGAATGCAAACTCCGGATTTGGAGTTCTAAAGTTCGGACTCGAGGGAACAACCTACGTCGTCAACTTCCACGAGCTTTGCGAGATATTCGGGTTTAAGGAAGAAGGTACTTACGGCGGGCAATACTTTGACTACCCGGCAAACGAGCTCCGAAATCTTTGGGCAACAATTGCAAGCGGGGAGTTTAGAGCCGGTGACTCTAAGAGTGCGAGCATAAGGCACCCGGCAATCCGGTACGCACACAAGGCGTTGGTCCACAATTTCTACCACAAGGTAGAGATTGACACGGTTACTACGGAGGAGATGGAATTGTTGGGGTTTGGTCTAAAGCCTATCCTACCCGTTCTCGGAAACGGTATGGCATTCGAGGGCCCGGAGAGAATTCCTTGTCTCGCAACGCTCTTGGTGAGACACTTGTTCCATTACCGGGATTGGGCTTGGAAGGCAAAGTCGAAGAAAGCCACGATTTGCCTCGGTTGGGTGATAACTCCAATTCTCATGGCAAAGGGGATCAAAATAGCACTTGGCCAATATGATTGGAAATCTTTGGATATGGCATCCCTTTCCAAGGTTAAGTTCTTCAAAGGATACATCGAAGGAAAGATGGCTTACAACCTCCAACTCACCGAGACATCCTTGGCACAAATCCCCTTACCCAATCCCGCAATCACCAACTTCCATGACCCAAGGACCATCATGTTCATCCCTCCACAAGAGTACCTCTACAACTCCACCGTTGACCCACCTATGCAAGCGTTCCGCAAGAAAACACAACGGAGAGCCGCTATCGAGGAGCCAATTGACCTCGATGAGGGAGTGCCCAATGAGTCATCACCCGAGACCGTCTACGGTAGTGAGCGCTACTACTTTGACCCCTATGACGGGGCTATCACTAGCCAGGCCACAAGACATGCTCACCACCAAACTCGTCTCCTCCAACGAATGTGTAAGTGGCAAAACAGAAACATGAAGAAGATGGTCAAAACGATCAAGTCTTTGAAGAAGACGGTGAAAGCCATGGGTCGAACCATCAATGAGCTAAAAGACGGAGGTTGTGGAGCGAGCTCATCAAGGGCCGGTGAAGGAGGAGATGTCGTCATGGATACTAACCTCGCGCCTCGAGGAGATGATTGGGAGCTAGGCATTAGCTCTAGCCGTCCCACGGCCCGACAGGAAAGGGCAATAAAGAGGAGAGCGATGCGGTCTCCGTCTCCCGTCTCAAGTAATCCATCCTACTCAATGGGATCTACATCCCCATCTCCAAGCTTCTAGGTACGAATCCAAAACTCTTGTATATATTTTCTTTTAAGTCTTGCATTGTATAGTTATCTCTTGTTTTTGATCCTTTCCTTAGGTTTATTTCACACCGAGACGGTGTGATTTAAGTTTGGGGGAGGGACCGGTATCTAATAACATTTGTTTTTGTCTTATTTTATATTTTCATCTTGAGTCTCATGCATACATCTAAGGCATAGAAAAACCAAACAAATTTGAAAAATTTTGAAAATGAAAAGACAAAAAGAAGTCATTTAGGATGCATTTGCACTTCATATAGGATTGAGTTTAGAATGCATAGCACGTAGACAATGCATTGCATGCGTATTAGGAGCTAGAAAGATTCCCCTTTGCGAAGTATTGCTTTAAGAGTTTAAGTCCTATGCTCTAGATCTCGTGTCCGAAATTAAGGTCGAACCATGTTTGGATTTCATGTCTCATTACTTAGTCCTTAGCCAAAGCAAGTTGATTTGAGTCCATTCCTACTTAAGTGATAACCATAATTCGACATTGTAATTATCATGCTTGTGCATTGCATAGTGAATGCATGGTTACCACATACATATTTGGGCTATCTTATCCGCTTTGCCACTCTCTTGTTAGTCCGAATAGCCGATTCTCATCGTTGGAACGGTTAACCACTCCCTTAACCCAACCTCTTTTCAAGCCAAATGCTACTTGTGAGTGATTGTGAGGCCTTTTTGGAATCAACTAGGCAAAAGGTGTTGAGTTTAGAACGACAAGGAAACACTTCCTTGTAGAACTAGCTCGGCATAAATGAGCTAGACATAGGATAAGGCTAGATAGGTTGGGAACTTGGGACAAGGTAGCAAGAGGAGATTGCGGGAATGAGAAAAAGGATGAAGAAGAATAGGGGATAAGCAAAAATCTTGAAATGGTTGGCTATAGTCGTTTATGGAAAAAGCTCTAAGTAAAAAAGAAAAGAAAATAGTCTCTAGTCTTCAAAAAGAAAGAAGGAAAGCCAAAAAGGCTAAAGCAAAGAAAAGAAACAAGAGAGACTAGAGAAAATAAAGAAGAGCTAAGTAAAGAAAAATGTTGAAAGCCAAACCGTTTGGTGAAGAAGGAAATCCCATAAGTGTTTAAGAAGAGAAGGAAAGTGAGATTATATGAGTAGTGAAGGCAAAATGCCTTGCAAAAAGGGTAGCTTAGGAGGATCTTCATTGGGGTTTAGAGATTAGGGGTCAAGTTCGATATGGGACATTTGGGTAGATGGAAGTCAACCTTGTATGCATCTATTGGGCTTTACTCTTAGCATTTTGCATTAGTTGATTCCCTTTGAGAGAAACCCTCGCTCCGAAACCATCACTTGTATCGAGATCACCTTTATCTCGAAACCTCTACCCTAGCCAAATGCATTCACTTGCCTTGCATAAGCATGATTCACTTGGAAAAAGTCTAATAAATGTTAAAGGATTGGATGATTTGAAGGCTTGTGTAGGTTGAGATTTGAGCTTGGTTCATGTAAGGATGAGCATGGCTAACCCCTTTTAAGTAGACATGTTTGATCATACTTTAGAGTTTTCACTTAGACTTGAACTCTTTTAGTGATGCTTTTGCTCGAGGACAAGCAAAGAAGTAAGTTTGGGGGAATTGATATCATCATATTTTGCATCATTCTAGCATCCGTTTCACTTAGGTTTCGAGTCATTTACATGTAGTTCATGATATCTCTTTAGCATTTTAGTCATTTTAGGAGTCTAGTGTGTCCACATTTAGTCCTAGAGAGTCCTTGCATGTTTTGGATCGCATTTCAGGTGCTAAAGAGGAGATTCGAGAGCCGGGGAGAGGAGACGGAAACCATACCGACGTCACTGGTCGGTATTGGTGCTCGGTATCAGAAGCAGAGGAGTTGCACCGAGGTCACTGCTCAGTGCAACTGATCGGTATAGCCCGACGGAGGAAAACAACCACAATACCGACGTATAACACCGAGGAGTGACATCGGTATCGAAGCTTCAGGGGATTGTACCGATGTCACTGCTCAGTGTCATTGCTCGGTGCTGCCACAGGAAAAAACCCGTGGGAAAAGTCCTTAATACCGAGCAAAGATACCGAGGAGTGACCTCGGTATCCACTGAAGAACATTCTCCTCAATACCGATGCCACTGCTATGTACTCCTCGTCGGTGTACTAACCCAGGCCCAATACCGAGGTGTTACACCGAGCAGTGACCTCGGTATTGGCCGAACCATAACTTTTTATCCATTTAAACCGGGTCGGTACTGATATATCATAGTTTTTACCCTGTTTAAGCCATGATATAAGTCCTTTTATAGAGTCTTTTCTAGTGTTTTGTAGTATTTTAGAGTCTTTTACAGGTCTTAGCATGTTTGGAGCATTGTTGGAATTATTGGAGCATTCTGGAGCAAAACTGAAGTCTGATGACTAAGAGCCCGATCTGAGCACCAAGCATCGATCGATACCCCCTGGTATCGATCGACACTCATCGAGATTTCATGGGCCGCGACTTTTTCCAAGACTTAAAGAATTGCAAAAGTGCCCAGAAAACTTTGATAATTACAAGAAGACCCCAAGTCGTGTTTTAGGTTATAAATAGGAGTTTTCAGCCACCTGTTTAGGCCATGCCTTTTTATGCTTTTTATTACTTTGGTTTTGAGACAAGTCTGATTTCCCTTCGTCCGAGATCAGATCTTTAAACCTTCTTTGATTATTTACTGATGATTTATTCAAACATGTCTTTTGATTCAATTGCCATGTCTTAGTAGATCCACTTTAGGTTTAGGGTTTTCTCATAAAGGTTTTCTTTGAATGCTAGGTTAAATATCTTTTAGGATTCACCATCTGAATTATAGTTCTTCGCTTAGGTTGTGTTCATAGCTTGTTCTAGATTAGCTACCTAGAATATAGATCTTAGGATAATTGATTAGGTACGAGAGTGCAATTAATTACCTGATAGAACCTAGGTGAGCAAATTGATTATTCGCAAAGAGATTTGGTTTAATTGATTTGTGAACATATCAAATCTGTTATTAAAGCTGATTTAGACTTTAGGATTCGCAAAGAGATTTGGAATTCCTAGGATTTAGATTTAGATAGTTTTCGCAACGAGAGTTGGTTAGCTATATTTTAGTGATTTGAGTTCAAGAACTGCGCTAAATCTGAATCCTGTTAGTTAGTTAGTCTGCATTCATTGATTTTCTGAGAAAAACCCTGAGCCTATATTTCCCAATTGATTTACATCTCGTTTAATTTATGCACTGTTTTTAATTACATCTATATGGCTTAGCGTAATTCGACACTTCATAATTTATTGTGTGATCTCTGTGAGTCTTTGTGGTTCGACCCCTACACTTACTACAACAACTGCTTTAGTATCTTAGGGTATTAAATTGAGCACATCAGGTACCCGGTTTGTCCCGGGTCGATCCGGTTCGTCACTATTCACTATTTAAGCCCAAAAACCTAATTTGGAGGGGCTAAGTCTTTTCTTAAGCAAAAACCCTCTCTAAGAGTGATTTGTAAGAGATTGATCCTTTTGATTTATGCAATTTGAGTATTTTTTCTTGATTGAATCCATCTATCTTCTACTTTCTAATCATCCAATCATCTTGATCATGAGTTTTAACACTTATTTTCTTGGATTTGTTAAACCCATAATGATTAGTGAGTAGTCTTAAGGATCTTGGGATAAGGTAGATTAGGGTGATCTAGGATTTGATTAGTAGTGTTTAGGGTTAGATAATCTTATATTCCTTCTTGTCTAGAGCCCCTAATGCTAGATCTAGCTTGAAAGAGTGGATCTAGATCACAAGGCATTTCATGAACACCAAGTGTTTGATGAAATGCCAAGACCAACTAGACAAGAGATTTATGTTCCTAACCTAAGATATTAGTTGTTTAGGGCATATCTTTGGTTGATCTTGTTATGATTCTTAATGCTTGCTAGTTGTTAATCCACAAATGATGATTTGCTAATGGACTTGATAATTAGCATAGTGATTAGGTTCTTGAAAGAGAACTAATCTAGATTAGAGATTTATTACCTAGGAATTAGCTTCTTGAGTAAATGAACACCACTAATTTGACTTGCATCACCTTATATCATTAACCTTATCTCTTGCTCCGCTTTTGTTATTTGGATCACAAATCGTTTAGTTATTACTTCGCTTAATTTGAACTTGAATACTTAATCATCAATTACCTCGTTTAGCTTAAATTACTTATGAACCTTGCATTCTTAGTGTTTAGAACAATTCCGATTATGGATTGATAACCTCCTTACTACATCGTATTGGGGATATTGATACCTCCTAGAGACTAAAAAGTCTTGTATCAGACTTTTGTGAGGAGGCTGTTCGGGCAAAAAAAGTCAGATATGAAGATGTGAAAGGGAAGCTAGAGGAGGGGATGCGACCTTCTCAAGATAGGCTGAGGATGATTGTACTGTACTTCCTTTGCAGCATTATCATTGCTCAAACGAAGTGCGGAAACGATGCTACTCCGGTTGTGGATTTCTTCCAGAGAGCTGTTGACGATCTTGACTTGTGCAAGACTTTTCCTTGGGGGAGAATGTCTTTCGAGTACATGCTCAGTCAGATCTCTCACACGATGGATAATTTTAAAGGAGTCGTCAATGAGAACAGATTATGGCCGATTCCCGGTTTCTGTATCCCTTTGGAGGTATGTACAATTAAGTTGTGGTATTAGTAATTGTTGTAACTTTTTCATAATTGAAATTATCTCTTACTAATCTCAACCATATGTGTGTTGTTTTGCAGCTGCTAGCGTTTGAGGCAATTCCAGAGTTGGGGAGTATTTTCCGTGAGCCAATTCCAGAGGCAGATGATGAGCGTCCAAGGATGTGCAAGTATCAGTTCAAGAAGAGCAACATGAGAGGGTTTCCTCTTTCAAAAATCAATGAAGAACTTGGTAAAACTCAGGTCAGTTATCCTATGCATTTGAATTTTTTGGAGTTATTTTTTGTTTCTAATCTTTAACATCATTGTTGACATTCTTCACAGGACATTGATAGCATCCTGCCACCTCGTGGAGAAGCAGCTATTCTTGATGAAATCTTCGAAGAAGACGACGTCGATGATCGCGACGATCCGGTTGTTCGCAGTTGGATGAAACATCTCGAGGAAGGACGTATAGTCTTCTTTGAGGATATGTACAACGATGACGTGGCTGCCCGAGTGGAAGAGGAAAAGGAAGCTGAGAATGAGGGACCTGCTGCCACTGGAACATCTGGAGAAGTGAGTGGTGCAAACGAGTTGTTAGAGCTTGTGCTAGGGATGAAGGAAGAAATGGACGAAGGGTTTAAGTTGATTAATAAGAAGATGGATGGGTTTGAGAACAGAATGAAGACGATGGAAACTTACATGTTGAAGAAGATAGATGAGGAGGTTGAAGCACTATGAGAATACGAGAGAGAAAGAGAGACGGAGAAGGTAACACTTCAATGATTGATTGAAAATATATTACTTGGAAAAATTAGTAAAACTATACTCTAATTGTTTTCGATTTCAGGGTAATGAAGAAACACCACAAGTCTTACCACAACAAGTCTTAACACAAGGGAGAGCGACCAAGAAGAATGATGGTAAACGCAAAGCGGAAATTGCAGTCGATATACCGATTAGGCGATGCACAAGGTCGATGAAGAACAAGTTGTATCATATCGTGCTAGTGTTGACAATAACTAGTTGTTTCGGTTTGATATTGGAACTAGTTGTTTGCTATCGTGCTATAGAATGATGTTAACACACTCTTGAGTCTCCAAACAACTAAAATAAGTCTTACAAACTGTAACATAAATAAGTCTGACAAACCGAAACAACATAGAAAATTCTTAAAAGTCAAATACTTAGATGAAAGACTAGTTAACCAACGATTCGACCCACCACCTCCTTCAGCTTTGCAATCTCCTTTTCTAGCTGCTCAATACGATATACATGGCTGCGAAGCTCCTCGGTCTGATAGTCAACCGTCCTTCTTAAGTTAGTGGCTTCTTCTTCGACACATCGAACCCAAAGTTTTTTAATGTGGAGGTCATTATCCTACACAAGAAGACATAACAGTTTCACGACAATATAGTTTTACCAAGTTTTCCAGTTTCACGACAGTAAAGTTTTACCAAGTTTTCCAGTTTCACGACAGTAAAGTTTTACCAAGTTTTACAGTTTTACGACAATATAGTTTTACCAAGTTTTACAGTTTTACGACAGTATAGTTTTACTACAGTATAGTTTTACTACAGTATAGTTTTACTTCAAACTCATTGCAAAAAAGGTACCTCCTTCCCACATCAGATCCGGGGGAGTGTGAAGGCTCCACAACAATTCGCCCACCGCAGGGACACCTTGTTGGTATACCATCCATCTAACCGATTAAGAACATCCTGTCGTATTCCTTCTTCGCCCTCTTCATGTCACTGTAATACGGATCAGAGTCAAACTTGTCCATAGTCATAGAGAGACGAAGGGTGAAATGAGATAAGCAAAGAAATGAGATGAGGGAAGACGAGAGAGAAATGGAGAGAGAACGAAAGTGGAGAAGTTTGATAGGATAGAGAACGGAAGAGAAAAGGAGAGAGAGAAATGGAGAGAGAGGTTAGAAAAAGAGAGAAAGGATATCGGATCTGAAAAAGAGAGGAAAAGCTTGAGTTATTGATTTTGGACGCCAAAAATTTGGTGAAATTTTTCGTTTTGGCGCCCAAAAAATTGCACTTAGTTTTACCAAATATAGTAGTTTTACGAAAGTTCCAAATAGTTTTACTTTGGCTGTTTTTAATTTATTTAGTTTTACCCACTCTTAAACTTTGATTTTGTAGTTTTACAGTTGATTTTCCTCCATTAATCTATCATTCTAATTGTTGTGTGCATTAATATGTTTTAATTCTACATTTTTGTAACTTTACCCTACTAACTTGGCTATTTTTGTTAAAGTGATCTTAAAAGTATAAGAACTTTGTTGGTGGGATTACTTCATATGAACCCAAAATTATCAATGTTGTAATTTCCCTGTTAGTTCACGTGAAAACATTTATTTGTGACGTTTACAACGCAAATTATTCTGTCGAGTAACTTTGAATTATGTATTATTTCACATTATCATCTTTAATCAGTTTTACCAAATTTTACGAGTTTTACCAGAACCCACAGATCAAATATATAGTCTTACAAAACAAAACACCACTTTTACATAGTTTTAAAATACAAACAGTTAAGATACAAAGATACAATCAAACAGGGCTCCCAAATCCAAAAAGCAACCATTGGAGTCCTTACCTTGGCCGCCTTTTGTTTCACGTCCTTGGTCGCAGTTCCCCACCCGATGGAAACCTCTTAGTTTTCCTTCTTCCCTTCTTCTTGACGCGATCCGGAGGTATGATATGCAACTCTTTGATGTGATCTGGGAAAATCCATTCAGACATATCCGGCACTAAATAAATTGTCCTCCAATACGCCATCGCCCACAGCTCGGTCCAACAATACCTCGTGCACAATTCATGAAATTCTAATTGGATATCATGTCCTCCGATTTCACGATTTCTAGCCGCATTCTTTTTGAACACAATGAAAGCGGCTATCGCGTGCACACAAGGATACTTTTCAATATCGAACACCCTGCAACTGCAACTTCTCGATATCAACTTCACCAATGACATCGTATTCAAGCTCGAAACTGTTTAGCTCCGATACATTTAATTTCTCAACAACAGGCCATGAATCGTGCAAGTAGTTCTCCAAAAAGGCACCAGTTTATTATCTGTCGAACCAGCCACGGCCTCCTTCCGATGATCATTAAACCAATAAGAAATCTTTTTGACGATGGTATCAATCATGGGTATTAATGAGTACTTCCTTGCATCCGTAAACATGATGTTCAAAGATTCCACGGCGTTGCTCGTGTCTAGGTTGTATCTATCATCTGGAAAACAAGTCCTTGCCCATTTTTCTTTCACGGTACTCTTCTCAAGATACTTGGCCGCAAAAGGATATCTCGTCTGAAAAGACTCATAAGCACTGTCGAACTCAGCCACCATGTATTTCCTGCTGCACTCCATGAATCTCCATGCGACTACGTCTCTATTGATGTAAGAAGCATGGATTTTCACGTTTTGGGACAAATGCCATACACAATACCCATGATGAGCCTGGGGATACACATTCTCTATGGCGTTGATGAGGCTTGCATTTCCGTCACTCATAAACACCAATTCGGAAGAGTCCGGTACAACGGATTTCAGCATCTCAAAAAACCAAATCCAACTATCAATTTTCTCACCAGCGAGTACACCAAATGCTATGGGATAATGGTGACGATTAGGATCCTGGGCTGAGGTGAAAACTAGTACACCACCAAATCCGTTCTTGATAAAAGTCGCATCCACAATTATCACTTTCCTCATCGCTCGGAACCCTTCGATGCTAGCTCCCAACGCTATGAATAGATACTTGAATTTCCCCATATCATCCAAAAACACATTTGTTTTTGTACCGGAATTAACCTGCTCTAACACATACAAATAACGATAAAGCATCTTGTAGTTTTCTTCCGGACTACCACGCAAATCACGAACAGCTAGACTTTTCCCTCTCAAAGCTGTGGAGTATGATATCCGCACACCTAAATCTGTCTGAACCATATCCATGATCATTTTTGGCTTCGGAGTTTCTATTTGTCCTGGATACTTTTCATTCAAAAAAATATGCAACTAATTCTGCTGAGCCTTTCCTCTTATTGTTGCTTGTACTCTGACTAGCCCGAGAGCATGTATGCATCTTCATGTACGTTCTAATCGAGAAAATCTATGTGTTTGTAACCACTGCAGCTCTTAAAGCCCATTTACAGTTTTCTATAGGATATTTTAGCACTAATCGCGTCTTATCCGACTTTATTATCGAATAACCAAAATTGTTAGCAAATGCACCTCTTGCACTGCCTTCCTATTTCGAAATTCTTGACCCACACTCAGACCCAAACCGTCTTCCCATGCCTCTATAAACTGACTAGCTTGTACAACAGGTGAAGGCTCAACATATCTATCACGCATATCCGATATATCCATATCGTTGTCCATACATTCATCACGTGATCTATCATCATCATCCTCTATCGCCTTATGTTGTTCTTTTGCTTGTTCTTTGCCTTCGTACGGAACAATGGCATTAGCTCCGATTACCTCATCATTTGATTGCGATACCTCAAAGTTCATACCAATACAACTTTTCTCTGCTCTAGACAGTTGCTCGGGCAGTTCCGATGTAGCGATGACCTCCACATACAAAATACATCTACGGTTCTCTTTATCAATACACCAAGGTAAACACACAGATCCTCGTCATCCGAAATAAATAATTGTTCCTCACCTCCTCCCACCACCAGTGGAAAATAACTCAATTCCAATTTAAACCTACTTTCATCTAACGAAACCTTCTTGAATATCCTACTTCCAGCTTCGACAAAGTTATCTCCCCCATTGATGTCTTGAACATTAAACTATATATGCAACCTTGGCATTTAAAATATATGTTGACGTTGTTGCTCATCGTATCCTATAAAAAACAATACAAAAAGTCACTCAGTAATAGTAGCTATCGACAGTTATCCCAGTTTTACACATAAATCATGGTTTTCAGTTTTACCAGTTTTACTATATTTAACAGTTTTACTAGTTTTACCTAGTTCTCCTATCACAAGAACACAAATTGGGGATCCAATCTACTTCCAATTCACTAGGATTCAACCACTAAAATACATTTATTACCTCTTTATAGACCTAGTCGACCAAAACACCCAATGCGCATACCATATCAAATCCAATTCAATCGCTCAAATCCAAAATCCAAAACACAGAACTTGAAGAACAAACCTCGATGCATCTACAGAGGAGAGAGGCGAAGAAACGGCGGCGATGGAGAGCAAGGCGGCGGAGGAAACAGTGGCGAGAGGGCTCACTCCGGCGGCGATGGTGATCGAGCTTGATGGAGGAGTGAGTCGCGACGTCGCGGAGTGAGTCGAGTCGAGGAGGGAGGTTTGGTTTCTTTTTTTCTTTTTCATTTTTTTTTAAATCGACAAGGGCTTAAAGGTCAGTTCACATTTCATTAATGAACAGAGAGACATGTAGATGAAAGAGGGATATAGGAGATTGTTAAATCTGATTTAGGGAGTTTTGAGACCATGCCTCACACCTTTCTCCCTCAATGGCACACGATCCTCGTCCTCTTAGGGTAAAGCGTGAGAGGAGTTTATTATTTTGTTTATATATTTGTTGAATTTTAGGGTAATGGTGGTGGGGTTGAGATATTATTTTAATGTTTTTTACCAAATTTTTTGCTGCAATTCAGTAAATTTAATTTTTCTCAAAACCATAAATTCTTTTTTCCTTTAACAAAAAAAATATTAGTACTACCCCCAGCTCGAAGAACTTCAGTAAAAATTCAGGCTTGGAGAACCAACAAAACATCTGTGTGTTTACACTGTAAACATTCCATATCATTCACAAAGTTGGAAGTGTTCAGTCTCAAGAAACATACATAGACCAGAGAACAAAGTTTTAATTATTACCTTGTTCTCTTTCATGTCAACTATATTACCAATGTTCCACTACAAGAAAATACCCGCATTTCCGACGACATTTCCGACGGGCTTCAATCCGTCGGAAATTTCCGACGAAATACCGAGGGAATACCGGCGATTATAATTCCCTCAGAAATCGGTCGGAAATTTCTGACGGTTTATGGTCCGTCAGAAATCACTCAGTAATTTCCGAGGAGTTTCCGACGACATTCAGACGAATTTATAATCGCCGATATTCCCTCGGTATTTTGTCGGAAATTCCCGACGTATTGAAGGCCGTCGGAAATCGGTGGAGAAATTCCTACCGAAATCCGAGGGATATATAGCCGTCGGAACTTTCTGACCGATTTCCGACGGATATATATCCGTTAATGTATTTGTTGTAGTAGCCGTTATATAGCCGTTTGAAATTTAAACATCCATCGGAAATCCGTCGGAAAATCGCTGAATATTTCTCTATAAATATTTCTCCCCCTCATTCACAACATTCACAACAAACACAAAGAAAAACAAATTACACAATAATGTCTTATTTTCAATCGTGGATGGACAAACTTTCGCGTGATCCCGCGACGGAGTAATTGACGGATGAGTTCGCTCAAGGTGTGGAGGAGTTCATGAACTTTGCGTCAAACAATAGCATGACATCAAAATACGGTAATATGTATTGTCTTTATACTAAATGTCGGAATCATAGATTAGTCTCTGTTAGGGAAGTAAGAAAGCACTTATATAGGATTGGATTTATGCATGGTTACTAGATTTGGTATAGCCACGGAGAAACTGATTCAATGGTGCAATATTATGGTAATTCTGGTAGCACATCGGATAGGTTTGGTAGTACTTCGGGTACTAGGTTAGAGGAATCAACACCGGAAGTAGATATAAACGCAGGTTACACTCAGATGGTGAATGATGCGTTTCGTGAAAACATAGCATCATATCATGTTGAGGATGGTAACAGGATAGAGGAACCAAATTTAGAAGCGCGGAAGTTTTTTGATATGCTAGATGCGTCTAAGCAGCCATTATACAAAGGATGTAGAGATGGAATATCACCTCTATCAACTGCAAGCAGGTTGATGACTATAAAGACGGATTTCAACTTAGCCGAGGATTGTGTTGATGCGATAGCTGATTTTGTGAGAGATATCTTACCTGAAGATAATATTTCACCGGCTTCATACTATGAGATTCAAAAGCTTGTAGCTGGTCTTGGATTACCGTATCAGATGATAGATGTTTGTATTAACAACTGTATGATCTACTAGAGAAAGGACGAAAACCGGTTGAAGTGTCGCTTTTGTCACAAACCTCGGTATCAGGATACATGTGGAAGAGTACATGTTCCACATAAACAGATGTGGTATTTGCTCCTAGCTGATAGTTTGAAGAGGTTATATCAATCTGAGCGCACGGCAGGGCCTATGAGATGGCATGTAGAACATAACTCAGATGGAGAGATTGCACATCCCTCAGATGCAGAAATATGGAAACATTTTCAAGAAGTTTATCCTAGTTTTACGTGTGAGCGAAGGAACGTATACTTCAGGTTATCTACGGATGGATTCAACCTTTTTAGAAAGCATGGGAGGCAATATTCGTTATGGCCAGTAATCGTCACACCTTACAATTTGCCGCCAACTTTGTGCATGAAACGAGAGTTTTTGTTCCTCACGATCCTCGTCCCCGGTCCAGAGCATCCTAAGAGATCCCTTGATATTTTATTGCAGCCATTAATTTATGAGTTGAGAATGTTGTGGAAAAATGGCGTTGAAGCGTTCGATGTTTCCCTGCAACATAATTTTAATGATGCGTACGGTACTTATGTGGACCATAAGTTAATTCACAGCATACGGTATGCTATCTGGATGGCAGATTACTTTAAATCGAAGTTCGATGATTTTTCGCATGATCTACTTTGAATTACTTTTGTATTGTACTTTCTAAAACTTTTAATAATATTTTGTAATTTTATAAGATTTTATTAATATAATTTTCTTATTTATAAATTATTTAAAAAATAAATTTATAAATAATTTTATTAAATCAAATAAATCACATTTTTAAAAAAATATATATATATTCAAAAATCCGTCGAGAATCCCTCGAAAATCCGCCGGACGGACTAATCCTCGGAAATTCGTCGGAATTATCCAGACGTACAGGTCCTCGGAAATCCATCGGAATTGTCTGGACGGACTGACCCTCGGAAACCCGTCAGAAGTCTTGGTCCTCGGAAATACGGATCCTCGGAATTATCCCGGACGGACTAGTCCTCTGAAATCTGTCGGCAATACGGGTCCTCAGAAATCCCTCGGAATTTTTCCCCGGACGGACTGGTCCTCGAAAATCCCTCGGAATTGTCTGGACGGACTGGTCCTCGGAAATCCCTCGGAATTGCCCGGACGAAATGGTCCTCGAAAATCCCTCGGAATTATTCCGGACGGACTGGTCCTCGGAAATCCGTCGGGTAATTTAGCCGTCAGAAATTCCTCGGAAATTTCTGAGAGATTTTCGACGGATTTTGATTTCCGAGGAAATAGAACCGCCGGCTGAAATCTGTTGGGAATCCGTCTGGAATGGCTCTTTCCGACGGGGTACCAACGAATTTGGCCTTCGGTTTTAGGCTGATTTCTTGTAGTGTTCCCATCGATTCTAATCAATGAAGTGTCACCATTTGCATGCTAATACCAATAACACCCAAGATATAATCAATGAGAGAAGCATTATGATGGAGTTAAGAGTCACGGACTTAGAAAAAGAACTTGTTTTCTTGAGCCAAAAATTGAAACATAGAAACAAAGAGACAATCTCTTCATGAGAGACTAAAATCCCAACAAGGATTTAAAATTTTTGTCCAACGGTGTGGCAGTCTAAAGCAATTCCAAACATAATTCTTAGATAAAACAAGTTTTGAGTTGGAAGCCCATGAACACTTACATGGTAAGAGAGAGGCCTGCCCCAGTTTAAAGCAATTCCAAACATAATTCTTAGATGAACCAATCTTATGCGAAAAAGTACTATATAGATGCCCCTTTTAACGTTCTTCAGCCATTGGTTGTACCCTACTTTTTCTGAATTTTAAGCTGAGATATACTATATATACCCCTTTAAAGGGTACTATATAGTATATTTCAGCTTAAAATTCATAAAAAATAGGGTACAACCAATGGATGAAGAACGTTAAAATTCATATATTGCTATGGTTTGTGATTAATTTTGTTGATGACAAAAATGTCATAAATAAATAGTTTGATTTTGATGTATTTTAATACAAAATTTATTAATAATTGTGATTGAATAAAACGTTAGTAAATCAGTTTTGAAATGTGACAAACTTGTTACGTATTTCAGTTGCAATTTCCAACGATTTTTTTTCTCATAGACTCGTACCAAATAACAACTAACATTTAGTCACTATATCGTCATAACTTAAGACTCTAAATTTCATGACAAGTTCATAACAAATTTGTGACAATATATTTAGTTATAAAATCGTCGCAATTTTGTTACAGTTGTTATTTCGTTACAATTTTGTCGCTAATTGCGACAAAATTCAGCTACGATATAAATCGTCACAATATTATGACGAAATAGTTACTAATTTGTGACATAAAAGTTTAGTCACGTCATCGTATCAAAAATGTCACAAATTTGTGACGAAAAATATCTGTCCCAAACTTTAGTCACAATAACTACATTTTTGTAGTGATGTTTTACTTGAATTTGTTCCTTTGGGGATGAAGGGTTTTCGTCGCCTTTGAGAGTTGTGAGGACACAGGATATCGTTGCGGTAGGAGATTCCATGGGACTATGACCATACTGAACTTTATCCTCATGCAAAGGAACATGTATAATGTAATTATTGATCCTGATTATTGATCACAGGAGGAAAGTCATCAGGTGTTTATATAGTGCATACATTTGGTTGCTCGTTTGAACTAGACTTGTCTGCCCTTGAATCGAAATCTTGGAGGTCAGAGGAAACAAATCCATCAGAAGCGCCATAAAAAACAATCTGGTGTAAACTGAAAGCAGGATATGAGAATATGAATGTATTGAAGATTATGTCAGGGACATGGTCTGGGTGTTACATGGCGTTCAACTTCCAATTGGCCTGCTATAGCCACCTTCTTGTTCTCGTTCTGAGGAATAGGTTGGTTGTCAAAATATTTTTGAAATAGAAAAACGGAATATGACTAATAAAACATGTTGACTATTCACCATGCTACCTTGAATAGTAAAGGGTGAAGATGTGAACCATATTGGTTGAGACATGGGGAAAAAACATAGAGTAGATGTAAGTACTGAAAGTAGCTGAATATGGGGAAAAAACATAGAGTAGATGTAAGGAAAGTAAGAAATAAATGAGTTTATGAAACACACACATCATCTACATTGACCATACCTTCTTCTTCGCCAAAAAGACACCCTTGAAATCACAGTCGACATATGTTAGTTCATTTTGCTGGTGCCTATGACTTCTTATTAAGAGATCTCTTATTAATTGTCAGTAATTCAGTTTTAAATGGATGGGGTTAACCTCCTTTACCTCCTGTTGGGAAGCATTCTGACAACAATCTATGTTGTCCATTGCTTCTGCTCCATCAAAGATACCCTGTTAAATCAGCAATAAAGGGGGTAAGTATGGCACTGTTTTTTTGGATAGTTCTCTGAAATTTTCCTTCTTTAAAACATCAGGTTCCACATGGTTAGGTATTACTTCATGCTGGTGATTGGTGCGTCCAGTATCCATGTCTTGTTGTCCATTAAAGATATTATGTGAAAAAAACAAAAATGTGGATAGTTCAATATGCATGGTCATATTTTTAAAATCATATGTCTTCAATTGGTTAACTTTTACCACTGGTTATGGGGGGCTGTGTTGAGCATGTTTGCAGTTTTCTTCCGTGAGATGAATGATCCCACCTGAAGGTTGAGGAGAAGTTTATGTAGAACTTGAAGGCAGAGGTGAAGTCTTTTTGGTGGGATGGTTCCTCTTCTTACGTGTTGAAGCCATGCGCTGATATATCATGGGTTTTACCCCTTTTAGGCCATGATATAAGTCCGTTTTATATAGTCTTTATGTTATTTCGTAGTGTTTTAGAGTCTTTTACAGGTTCTAGCACGTTTGGAGCATAATTGGAATTATTGGAGCTTCCTGGAACAGTTTGGTGCAAAGGCTAATGTTCGTGTTGCTGAGTATCTGATTTCACGACAAGCATCGATCGATACCTCCTTGGTATCGATCGACACCCATCGCAGCAGACACGCGACTTAATGAAGAATTGAAGAATTGCAACTTGGTCCAGAAGTCTTTAATAATTACAAGAAGCCCCAATTCGTGTTTTAGGTTATTTATATGATTTTTACAGCCACTTTGTTGGCTACGCTTATTTTATTCTGGATTTGAGAAAGAGCTTTTGAGGGAGACAAGTCTAATACTTTGTTCGTCTGAGAGAAGATTTCGAACCCTTTTGTTACTCTTTCTTATTATTTATTTGAGTATTTATTCAGTCATGTTTATTGTTTCAATCTCCATGTCTTAGTAGATCACATGTTAGGTTTGGGGTTTTCTCATAGGGATTTCTTTGAATGCTAGGTTGATTAGCTACTTAGGGTTCATAATCTAAATTAGTTCTTCACCTTAGGTTGTTCTCAAAACTAATTCTGGATTGATCACCTAGAACTTAGATCTTAGGATAATTGATTAGGCACGAGAATGCGATTAATTACCTGATAGAACTTAGGGTGAGCAAATTGATTATTCGCAAAGAGATTTGGTTTAATTGATTTGTGAACATATCAAACCTGAACTTTAAAGCTGATTTAGATTTTACGATTCGCAAAGAGATTTGGAATTCCTAGGGTTTAGATTTAGATAGTTTTCGCAACGAGAGTTGGTTAGCTATATTTTAGTGATTTGAGTTCAAGAACCGTGCGTAATCTGAATCATGTTAGTTAATTTAGCTGCATTCATTGATTTCCTGAGAAATATCCTAAACCTATTTGTCTCCAACTGAATTTACAACACCTTTAATTGCATACTTGTTTTCAATTACATCTTTTGATTTAGCGTATTTTGGATCTATATAATCTATTGTGTGATATCTTGAGTTCTTGTGTTCGACCCCTGATTTACTGCAGCAACTGCTTTAGTACTATTTAGGGTATTAATTTGAGCATATCAAATTTGGCGCCGTTGCCGGGGACTCAATTCGCCATTAGATTTTAGCTAAGAAATTCGTCTAAATCGCCCAAGTATCGATCGATACCCTTCAGTATCGGTCGATACCCGACGTATATTTCAGTTACTTACGTTCTTGGTTTTTGTTTTCAGGTGCATGCCTAATCGAGAAACCAGAAGGAACAAGAACGCTGAGCTAGTTGATCTGTCACTCGAGCAACTAGCACTTGTGGAACGCACAAACAGGAAAGCAAAGAAATCAGCTAAGATGAACAACAATCAAGTGGGGTTGGTTCGTGATGCAGCTGGTGCTTACAGAGACCAAGAGGGTCGGTTGTGCAATGAGCAAGGACAACGTCTGGATGGAGAGGGGATCGTCATACCACCTGCTCCTGTTGTCGCTGAGAATGTCACTGGGAACGCAAGGAATGTTGTGGTTAATCGTGGAAGAATGATTGGTGAGTACAACATGCCTGATCAGTTTTTCGCCAATCGGTCAGCGATTCGTCCTCATGCGTTTGAGAGGAATGACTTTGAGCTGAAACCTGCATACTACACCCTTGTGGGACAGCATCTCTTTCATGGTCTTCCTCATGAACATCCGATGGATCATGTGGAGATGTTCGAGGACTTGGTCACTAGCATCAAGAGTAATGGAGTGTCCTACGACTATCTCTTCTGCAAGCTCTTCCCCTACTATCTAGGTGGAGATGCGACTTACTGGCTGAGGCAGCTACCTGCTGGATTGTTGATTACTTGGGAGGACACTAGGAGGGCCTTCCTGATTAACTTCTACGATGATGCACGATCTGAGGATCTGAGGAATAAAATCTCCACCTTTTCTGAAGGACCTACTGAGGCGTTCAAGGCTGCTTGGACGAGATTCAGATCGTATCAGAGAGATTGTCCACATCACGAATACTCTGATGTGCAGCTGCTGGGTATCTTCTTCAGAGGGATAGACTGGAGGTATCAGATGGCTTTGGACGCTTCAAGCAATGGTAATTTCAACACTAGGTATCCTGAGGACGCTTATGTGTTGATTGAGAACTTTGCATCTAGCAGTAGCACTAAGAGTGCAGATTTCGAGCGCAAGAAGCTGGCTGGTAATCATGCTGGGTCGCAGATCGCTGAAGTTAAGGCTCAGCTGGATTCTATGCACAGTCTTCTGCTGGGAAAGACAACAAAGGCCGTTCACTTTGCTGAAGATGTTGAGGTGTTTAACGAGGGTGAAGCAGAAGATGTCAACTACATTGGTGGTTCTTGTTTTCAGGGACAGATGAACCAATTCAACAACAATCGAAGCTTCAACAACAACTTCCAGCAAGGAGGATTCAATCAGAAACCTGCCCAAAACAGCGGTTACACCAGGAACTACGGAAGTTCTTCTTACGAGCATGTGACTGCTAAAACAACAGAGAACAAGATTGAGGCCATGCTTGAAACGCTCGTTGAAGGACAATAGCAGATCACAGTGACCTTCAATGGTAAGATGGACGCCATGTACAAAGATCTGAGTGGAAGGATCGATGCTCTTGGTATTCATCAAAAGAAGCTGGAAACTCAGGTAGCTCAGACTTCAGAAGGTTCGAGAAGACAAGAAGGTTTTCTTCCAGGGAAACGAGAGAACCCAAGGGCACACATCAATGTCATTACCTTGAGAAGTGGTAAAGAGGTCACTTCAGGAGCGAGAATAAACCAAACTGCCGAAAATTTCAAGTTGTCTGACGATGAAGACTCTGAAATCGCCAAGGCATCGATCGACACTACCCAGCATCACTACAAGAAAAACAGGTTTTAATAGCAATTCAGGATAGCGGTTTTTATGTTTCTGCTATCGTTGACATATGCATGACTTTTGCATAGCGTTTCGGAAATAGTAAACGCTATGATATGTTAGGCGGCAAAAATAATGTTCTCGCGCTTAATTTTTGCTTCTCCAGTTGTTCTATAATAGCACATGTGAATTTAAAACGTTATCGTAGGTTAACCGGGAATAAAATTTTTTTGCAGTGAGCGTGTTAACTCTCTTTCCCTTGTTGGAAATCTTTTGGTAGTGGCAACAGCAGGAAGGCATGTCAACATTTTGCAGTGATTAGAACCAAACATTTACCCAAATTGTAATTTCAATTTATATTTTAGTTTGTAATTTCAATTTTCATTTTGGAATTATGGAATCGGAATTTAGTTTGTAATTTCAATTTTAATTTTGGAATTATGGAATTTTAATTTTTTGTTTTTTTTTTTAGTGGTAGAAACAAACTCACGATTGCAAAACTCTCATTCAAGAAAGTTATCACTTTGCTTTTCCAATTTAAAATTTTCATATATATATTAATTCTTTTTTTTTGACGTCATATATTAATTCTATATGGTATTTTCTTTTTTAAATAGATATGTCATTGCCATATAAAATAAATAAAAAATTAAAAAATACACAGACAAAATTTAAAAAACAAAATAAAACAGAAAATTCTTGAGTTTGATTTAGTGTATAGGGTTTATGGTTTGATTTAGGGTTTAGGATTTGATTTAGTGTATAGGGTTTAGGGTTTGAAATATAATTTCTTTGTAATTTCAAAATTAACAATGGTATATACAATAAATTATTGTCTCATACGTATAACATAATCTATTAATAAAATTATTTTTTTTTAAAAGAAAAGAATAAGTTTTTAATATTTGATTTATGGTTTAGGATATTTTTTTTCTATTAATACCAAGAGAAAAAAGAATTAAAAGACCTACTTGTAAGATTTTTTTCTATTTTTCAATTGTAAAATATTTTTTTATATTTCTTAATTAAAAAATACAACAAATTATTACAAATACAAAATTAAAAAGAAAAATTAATGAATCTTTTATTTAGGGTTTATGGCATACGGTTTTGATTTAAGTGTATAGGGTTAAGGGTTTGGTTTTGATTTAGGGTTTAGGGTATATGATATAATTTCTTTGTATATAATGTTAATATATAATGTTTTACATAAATAAATAAAATATATAATGTTATACATAAATAATTAAAATTAGAGTTAAGTCTTGATTTAGGGTTTAGGACATTGTATAGTGTTGGTTACGTCGATTTATGGATTAGGGTTTAGGGTTTAAGTTATGTTTCCAATTAATAAATGAAATTGATTGGAAAAGAAAGTCAAATGATTGCAAATGATTGCAAAATCATTGCAAAAATGGTTAGAAACTTACAAACCCTATAAATTCATGATAAGTTACTAACCCTTTAATCTATAGTTTAGTAACATACAACATCTCTTATATAGTTTTTGTTTTTAATTTGTTTTCTAAACTACAAAATTATATATTATGAACAAGATAATTAACTTAACAAAACCTCATTTATATAAATTTTTTTTTCCAAATTAATAACGTAATAAACATTTTACAAAGTCTTGTATTTAGGGTATAAGAAAATAATTAAGCCTTCAGAAAATAATAGCCAATGAAAAAAGATCACTCGGATCGCTTACGTGGCGCAATCTGATCCTTTCTTCTTTGGCGTTTCTTTATCTCAGATCGTTCATTTATCTTCTTTTGTTTAACCTGCCGAGAGATAATTGATCACTGATGTGGCATAACTTTTTTTTTTCTCATCGAGAAACAATTTATCTCCGTCCTGCCTCTCTAGGGTTTTTTCTCTCCTTCACCCTCATCGTTTCGCCTCTCTCTCTCTTTCTCTCTCAGAATGCTCATCAGGAATTATCTCCTTTTTGTTTCCTTGTTGTGTTTTCCCCTCTAATCTTCGGTATGAGAGAAGGGCAAAACAAAGATCGGCGGCGACTCCTCTCCCATCGTCCGAGCAACCGTCGTCCAGGCTTCTACCGTCTTCTACGATACTCCCGCCACGCTAGGTTCCCCTTTCTCGATTCTCACCATTTCTCTTTTCTTTTTGTAGTTTTGGTTCACTTGGTTGATTGATGCGATGAGAATCATCCCCGGATTTGCAGATAAAGCAGAGAGGTTGCTTGCCGAGGCGGCGGACCTTGGGTCCCAGCTCGTGGTGTTCCCGGAGGCGTTTATCGACGGATATCCTCGTGGCTCTAGCTTCGAGCTGGCGATTGGTGCTCGAACGGCCAAAGGGAGGGACGATTTTCGCAAGTACCATGCATCTGCCATTGATGTTCCTGGTAAAGTTGAAACCTTTACTCCCTCCATCTTCTGAATTTCAATTTCTTGGATTTGTTTTTTTTGAGAAATTTCAATCTTGAAACTGAGATTTTTTCTAGAACTCTTCGATCGAATTTTTCGGCAAAAGATTTTCATTTAGTGTTTATTGAAGCACCTCAGCAACACTAAATTCAGGTGCTTGTTGATTATACACCGTGATATAAAGTCGAGCAACATTTTACTCGATGCAAATCTCCATGCTCGGGTATCGGACTTTGGCCTTGCCAAGCTGTTAGAGGACGAAGAAACTCATATTATAACCATTGTTGCTGGCACATTCGGTTACTTGGCTCCAGGTACTCAATTGCACTAGTAATAATAGTGAAGCATTTTACTTGTTACTCTCTGTCATAGGACCTAACTGTGAAATCATGAGTGCTAATTGCAGAATATATGCAAAGCGGTAGAGCGACTGAGAAAACCGATGGATTGTATTACACATGTAGCTGTTCTTATTTTCCCAATTTAGTATGATGAAAGTTCTAATTATGGACTAACTAAAGAGGTTTGTTCTTTCTACTGATTGTATTGATTAGAAAAGTTTGTTTGAATTGCAGAAAGAAGCTGAGTATGTACACGGTACTGAAGAAGAAGCTTCAAAGATTTGAGATACAAGAGTGGCAAAAAGATCAATTTCACAAGTTTAATTACCAATGTTGTATGAACTTATATTTTATTTATGTAGTTTTACTTTGTAATTTGTATTATGTATC